>JACCEG010000153.1:183837-219876 GCA_014065205.1 Tuber brumale
AATAGTATAGGTAAGAAAGTATAATAGGTGGTTGCGTGAAGAACTAACTACCAGGCTCTACCGGCCTCCTTTTATAGTCCTTCACTCAACCCGCTTATAAATCAAAACAACTATGAGTCATAATCGTGACTCATGAAAAACATCATATGACCGCATCATTGGTCATGTGCGTAAACCACATGACCTCTAAACAGGTCATGTGTATGAAAGTAAACCAAACTGCGCCGCCCCCTTGGCGTCGTGCGCTGCCCCCATAACCTCTTAATAGGTCATGTGCGTGAAAGTAAACCAAACTGCGCAGCCCCCTTGGCCTCGTGCGCTGCCCCCATGACCTCTTAATAGGTCATGTGCGTGAAAGTAACATATAACAAATGAAACCCCATGACAAATATCCTCGTCATGGTGCAGAACCATCTCCTTCCACTACTTGCCACAAACATCTCCTTCCACTATCTGCCACAGAATTGTGACATAGGTCTTCCATTCTGAGCATGCTTCCCCTTGGTCCGCTGGCCTCCGTAGAGGGGTCCTATTACTAGCACCAACCAACCTACAGCTGATCTCAGAAGGGTATGGGTGGATTCAGTATACCCCTAGTAGCTTTCACTACTGGGATATCGTCCTAGAGTATTTCTCCGAAAACGTCCCGTCACCTCTGGCCCGTAGTTTAGGAAGCCCAACCTTGAAGCCTACTATCTCAATGCACCTCCGACGGACTTCCTCCGTTCCACTTCCCATATGTCGTGAAAGATCCCCTCTCATATATCCTGCGAACAACATGCGGTCGGACGGACGGCGGCGACGTATATGGTATTATGAAGTGGGCTTCATTGATGTGACATTTTGGTTATGGGACGCAACTCTCGAAATCTTGCTAATGATGTGCGGGCCCTATAAGGGGGCCGCAGGCGGGTGTTGACACTCCGGTAAGTTGAGGGTCTGTGCGCAGTTACCCTACTGTGGGTCTGTGTACATGTCTCGGATTTCCATATGCCTAACAATTACTCAGCTGCTTGAAAAGCTACTTATTGAGCTCGACATTCACAATAGAGGATCTAATAGTTTTTACCTCTGACCTCGCTTGTTCGTAGTCCATTTAGGAGTAGATGTAACTGTACTGAGTTATACTCTCTATTAAATGCTTCTGGTTTGAGGTCGTCTCCTTCACCTGCAAACTTATTAGGTGAAAGTACCTTGATACTGGGTTTAGCCATAACAACTAGGTTAGGTCTTAGAGTTAGTGGTCTTGGAACTCCTAGTCCTGAGGCTTCTGGTCCCGCTGGACCTGCTTTAGAAGCCTTGTTGTGTAATTCTTCATTACTATTGGAGCTTTCTGGATCGTTACTTGGTGGTGCTAGAGGTACTCGCGTATCTGCTGGCTTTCTTGGGAATTCTGGGTACTCTCCAGCAGTTGTGGTTGGTGGTTCTAGTGGTTGTTGTGATGATTCTTGTGCTGATTATTGGGCAGCATCTCTGGCTAACTGCCTAGCAGCTATGTCGCTTGTCGCTTGCTCTTTTCCTGCATTCTTTGTGAATCGTCCTCTTGAATTCCTGTTGCGTTATTTGGATCCTGTCTCAGGGGCCTTGCCCTTGCTTGGTCCTGGAATGCCTTCTATCTTGATAACCTATTGAAGTTAAAAAAATTTAACCACCTCTCAGGAGATGCCGTAAATATAGGATTAATGGACTTCATTCTGTACCAAGGCAGTAACTAGTGAATCAAAGTCTGAAAGCTTTAGCTGAAGTTATTGAATAGACTTCTTACTATATCGCAACTACTGAAGTCTCCGAGATGTTTGATAAATCTCAAACTAAAGATTCTCAAAGCGAATTGAAGAGAGTAACTGTTCAACCAAGTATATTGAAAACTCTATCTGCCGAAGTCTGCCTCTTCTAATATAAAGAATAGCAGTTCTTAAATACACTTCTTAAGCTACCGCGAGCCTTATTCTCATAACTTGTAAGACTCCAAAATGGTAGCTTAGAAACCAAACATAAAATATATAAAGTATCAAACCGATTCTCAAAACCAAATATAAAACATATAGAGTATCAAACCGATACTCCAAACAAAACATAAAACATAGAGAGTATCAAACTGATACTCAAAACCAAACATAAAACACATTACGTATCAAACCGATACTCAAAACCAAACATAAAACATATAGAGTATCAAACCCTATATCATCAGGCTAGAGGCACACCTCATGTCTTGAAACAATTCAAAATACAAACGGGATCAACTGACACCTGAAAATCCTAAACCAGTACCCTGTACCGATTACACTTGGTGCACCTGCTGCTATAGAGGGGTTCTATTACTGGAACTAATGAACCTATAGCTGATCTCAAAATAATATGGATAGATTTGGTATGCCCTTAATAGCTTCTGCCACTGTGATATCCTCTTGTAGAATTTGATCAAAAACGTCCCTTCACGTTCAGCCCATAATTAAAACACCTACCCTTGAAGCCCACTATCTCAATACACCTCTGACAGACCTCTTCTATTCTACTTCCCAGATGCTGCCAAAGGTCCCCTCTCATATGTCCTCTAAACAGCATGAAGTTGGACTGATAGAGATAACCTATATGGTATTATGAAGTAGGCTATATTGTTGTGACATTTTAGTTACAGGACACAACTATTGAAATTTTACTAATGACATGTGGGCCCTATAAGGTGGTCAGAGGAAGTTGTTGGCTCTCCAGCAAATCGAGGGTCTGTGCGCAGTTACCCTACCATGGGTCTATGCACCTGTCTTGGATTTCCATATGCCTAACACCTATATTCAATTGAAATCGACTATACAATTACCTCCTTTTTCTGTGATCTCGGCTCATTATAGGATCAAACATTTCCACTGCATACAATTAAAAACTCTTTTCAAAATCCAGAAATGTTTCTGATTTCCTTAAAAAGTACATTAAAAAAAATACCTGAATATAATAATAAGACTAGAGGAGTTGCTGTCATAGAGCCAGTAAGTTTAGAAAACAACTGTAGAGCTAGTAGCTCAAGTTAGCCTAATATAGGACTTAGTAAAGAGGGAAAGTTTGATATTGCAACACCTCCTAGTACTTACTATGAGAGCCAGAAGGGAATGGCTGCGTAGATTGAATAAGAAAAATCCTTTAGTCCAACTTCGAAGATCTGATTTCAACAATGGGCAAAATGGACACAAGTGCTCCTTGTATAGGCACAGCTTCAGAAAGTGTCATACCAAAGGTTTCATACCTGAATTTAGGAAGAAGAAATTTATAAAGTTAACTCCTGATATGTGATTCAGAATGGTGGAGTAATCTCTGTTAAAGAAGAGGGATATAAGAAGAAGCAAAAGGAAGTGGAAAAAGAAGTAGTAATTATGAAGGCACAAAATAAGTATTTAAGTTGCTATCAATAAACCAAAAGCAAAACTCAACAGGTGAGGGATTGATGCATGGAAGACTGAAAAGCAATGTAAGATACAAGTTAAGAATATTCTTGCACAAGGTGGAATTGTACCTGATGAGCTTTAGATAGCAAGTCCTGATCCTGAAAAGGATCTCACAGCAGAGAATCTGGAGTCTCTTCAAGCTCCACCAGATTTACTTTAAGCTTTATTATTACATGAACCAACTCCTACAATACCAACCAACACAATTGGTTTACCATTACTACTAGATAATGAAGATGAAGAGGTAGAATTCATCATATATACTGGATGAGCAAATGATATGGATAAATCTATGACAATACAAGGTGGTAATAGGAGTACTAGAAGTATTGGAAATGGTTATGAAAATCTAGCTAGTGAAGTAGATTCAGATTCTTCTAACATGTCATATGATTCTATTATAAGAAATGCTGATCTTGTGAGATTGGATTAAAACAACATAGCCAGTATAGGGCTACAAATGTATAGTTGATAACTTGTATTACATATACAGATTGAAATAAAATGAGAAAGGAAAAAAGAAATTTGAAAAAAAGATTGAGTGTCAATGCACTTGCTTTTGTATCACACTTGGTTTTGCCGACTATGAGCGGAGCGAAATAGGGGGTGAACTAACTATTAGCTGTATTCTGTTACTGGTTGCTGTGCCACATCAGCAAAAATAAACTCTTACGTCGAGAGCGTTCAGTGTGTCTCACATGCAGAATGCCAGAACATGAATCGCAATTCAGGACGAGAGGTGGCATAGCAACTATGCCCAGGATGCAACCATCCAAGTTCAGGATGTACAGGATGCAACCAGGCATAGCAACCAAATCTACATGAAATAAAGGATGCAATCAGATATTGCAACCAAATCTACAGGAGGCAACCAGACGCAACAACTAAATGACAGGAAGTTATCTTGATATCACACTAGTGTCTGCCAAATTACCTGTTAAAATATCCTACTTATTCGTTTCATAAGTATATTTCTTTTAACTAACTTGTATTTCTCTCCTTAGTTATATTTCTGGTTTACCTATAGATCACAAACATTACTACAGCTAGAGCATATACAATAAGTATTTCTTTTATAATTCATGATAACAAGGGGATAATTGGATATATATTTTCTTATTGCATGTGCAGGATGTTTTGGTTATTCTTACTTATGTACTGCGACCTTTTCAGAAGGTGCATTGCATGTTGTTTTTCCACTTAAAATCTCTCATATAATTACAGTTTACATATACCCTATTTGAGATTTACTTGGTAGTTTTTTATGGTCAAACTTGTTTACACTTATGTTTCTTACAAGATTTTCCCATTTATTTCTTTTTTTCGCTTAAGTATGCACACCTGTATATATAGCTGGTTCCCGCTCCGTGTATTAGAAAGAATTAAGGACAAAAACTACTACCAATCTTCCTTCCTACTACCATACTCCTCGCTTAAGTGTGCCCACAGTATATTTTTAATACTGTGCAGTATTCTCGTACTCAAACTATTAAGATTGTGCGGCTACATACAAATTCAATATTACCAAATTCATAAGACATGAGGGTAGAACTCATACCCCTGACTTAGGTCACACTTAGCCATTTATAATATTAGTCATGAAAATTCCCTTTATTATAGTACTAGTATCTTATGAAAGCTAATATATAGAACTAGAAAGTATTGAAGCTAATATAAAGAAATAGCGATAACTAAACTAGTAAAAGACATAATAGCTAGTAACTCTGTAGGTATTGGTGGCAGGTAGACATTCTTTACACCATTAGAAGACCAGCAGCAGGTATGTTTTGGTGCCAAAGTATTGGAAGCTAAACCTTAAGGGCTCTGTCAGAATCTAGCATCAAAGTTAACACGTAGTCATAACCTTACTAAAGTCCCGCCAGCCTGTAACTCCGTGGATATTGGCACCACATAGCTATCCTTTGCACCATTGGAAAGCTGGCATCAAATTTGTCTAAGAGCTAAAGTGCCGCATGCTGCATCTCAAGGACTCTGTAGGGATCTGGTATCAAAGTCAGTACTTAGTCAAAACCTCACCAGAGAATACAACCTCTATAAAAAGATACTGTAACTCCACAGGTATTAGCATCGAGTAGACAACCTTTACAGCATTGGAAAGCTGACATCAGGTATGTTTAGAAGTCAAAGTGCCACATGCTGAGTCCCAAGGACGCTCTAGGAATCTGGTATGAAAGTCAGCACTTAGTCAAAACCTTGTCAGAAAATACAACCTCCATGAGAGCCTGTAACTTCACAAATATTGGCATCGAGTAGACATTTCTAACACCATTGGAAGGCTAACATCGAGTACATCTAGGGGCCAAAGTGTTGCATGCTACATCCCTAGGACCCTGTAGGGATCTAGTGTCAAAGTCAGCACTTAGGCAAAACTTTGCCAGAAAATACCACTTTCATAAGAGCCTGTAATACCATGGCTATTGGCATCGAGTAGACATCCTTTGGGCCATTGGGAAGCTGGCAGTGACTATGTCTAGAAGCCAAAGTGTCGCATGCTACATTCCAAGTGCTTTGTAGGAATCAGGCATCAAGTTCAGCACTTAGTCAAAACTTTGTTAGAGAATACCACCTCCATAACAGCCGGTATCTCTGTGGATATTGGCGTTGAGTAAATGTCCTTTGCATTATTGGAAGGCTGGCGTCAAGTGTTTTTAGGTGCCAAAGTGCCACATGCTGTGTCTCAAGGACTCTGTAGGAATCTGGTGTCAAAGTCAGTACTGAGTCAAAGCCTCACTAGAGAATATCATCTCCATAATAGCCTGTAACTGTGTGAATATTGGCGTCAAGTAGATGTCCTTTGCACTGCCGGAAGGCTGGCATCTGGTACACCTAGGTACCAAATTACCACATGCTGCATTCCTAGGACTCCATAGAAATCTGGTGTCAAAGTCAGCACTTAGTCAAAATCTGGCCACAGAATACCACCTCCATAATAGCCTGTAACTCCGTGGATATTGGCATCGAGTAGATGTCTTTTGTACTATTGAAAAGCTGGTATTGGGTGTGTCCAGATAGTAAAGTGCCACATGTTATGCCCCCAGGACTCTGTAGGAATCTGGCATCAAAGCCAGCACTTAGTCAAAACCTTACTCAAAACCCGGCAGGCTGTAGCTTCATAGATATTTACATTATGTAGACATTCTCTTAACTGTTGGAAGGCTGGTATTGAGTACATCTAGATACCCAAGTGCTGCTTGCTGCATCCCCATGGCCCTGTAGGGATCTGACATCAAAGTTACCATATAGTCAAAGCTTTACCTAAGACTCACCAAGCTGTAACTCTATGAGTATATGCGTCATGTAGATATTCTTTAGACTGTTAGAAAGTTGGTATCAGGTACATCTGGGTGCCAAAGTAATGGAAGCTGAGACCTAAGGACTCTGAAGGAATCTGGTGTCACTATCAGTACTTAGTCAAAACTTTACTCAAGGCCTGCTAGGCTGTACCTCCATGGACATTCCTGTCAGGTGGACGTCTTTTACACTGTTGGAATGCTGGTATCGAGTATGTCTAGGTACCAAAGTATCAGAAGATGAGACCTAGAGACCCTGTTGGTATCTTGCATCAAAGTTAGTACTTAGTCAATACCTCACAAGCAGGAAGACTCATTAATCCATACCTCTATAGATCTTAGCGCCAAGTAGATGTTGGTTGCATCGTTGAAAGGCCAGCATCGAGTATGTCTAGGTATCAAAGTATCACATGCTGTATCATAGGAACTCTGTAGGAATTAGTTGTCAAAGTCAGTACTTAGCCAATCATGAGGGTAAGAAAGGATGTTGTGTAGTTGTAAGAGCTAAAGAATATACCAGGAAAGGAACCATGCCTGGCCTGGATCAAGTTACCACTAGTAGCACTCAAATATCACTCACTTTCACAGTGAGAACTGGGAGCATTTACACTCAACCATTCTTTTAGTACATAAAATAGATTTCCTACTAGTACTGTGTCTCATATTTTTCCTGCTATATAAAGACTAGCATACTATCAGATCTTTATTCTTCTGGCTATGCTAGTATGACCTCCTGGTGACTGTAACCAGATCCAGAAATATGGCTTGCCAAGTCTTCTCCAAGGATGTCTTCCAGACACTCCAGACATCTCATGTTACCACCAGATACCCCTGACATCCCCTGTTACTACTAGACATCCCTGACATCCCCTGTTACCACTGAATGTACCTAACATATTAGCAATGTCCATGTTGCCTCCAGATTTACAGGACATACCAAGGAGGTCTATGGCACCTCCTGATTTACAGGTTATACCAGATACAATTGACACTTACTGGTTGTCTTGACGTCGCACCTATGCATTTGATGCAACTATCATTTTTGCTAATACATGTTATATCATAAATCATGATTCACATTTCAGCATTCTGTATATCTAACATACAGAACATACAAAACACAAGGTTTTATTTTTTTTCTAATGTGTACAACAATTAAGAAGTCTATCTTATATAGTCATATCAAATATCCAAATCAAAAACTCTTTCAGAATTACATAGTGATTAGCAATTACTAAGTAGAGACCAAGAAAGTGAGCTGCTTAAGCATACACTATTTATAGATGATTTCAATATTTCACCCAATTGAGAAACCACTAAACAACTTCATAAACTGTAAAGATTTCAGGAACAGGATTCACTACTTCACTGTCACAGATTATCCGTCATACTAAGCAGGATACCAAGGAATGAGAAAGAGGTAGGAGAAAAATTTTCTCTCTCGCTCACTCTCTTCCTGAAATACACACAATCACTCACGAACTACTACCTCTCTTCTTGCTAGCTTTCTTTCTTAACCTTTTTTATCAAACAAAAAAATCATAGAATACAAATAACTGATTAGAAAGGAAATTCTCTGCATGCTTCACTGTGCTCCATATAAGCCCATCACTTTCCTGTGCCTCTATTCCCATCTATTACTTTCCTATGCCAGTCTACTTACACTCGCCTCCAAACTAACGAAATACAGATAAAAGTATAAAAGACTCCTACTGCTGAACAGCATTCTTGCTATCCCAGATTTCTACCACTTTCATTCCCACTCTCTCAACTGCAATCATATATCTTCCAACTACTAATCAACAATAACTCAATAGGAACTAATAGCAATTTTCCTCTAATAAGATGTGAATAGTAAACAATAACTGGAAACAAATAGTGAATAAGAACAAAAACAATAAAGGGTATACAGACTGATAGGTGATTGGTAAGTGGTATGACTAGCAATTGTAAATGGCTGACAGTAACAGGAAACAACTTAACACTAAACTAGCAAGTAAACAGTGAACAGTAAATAGCAAATAAAGTAACAAATATGGAAAAAGGTACTGGAATACATGTGAGCAGGCCGAGTATGCACTGAGCATATCTGGCATATTCTATACATGCCAGACAGATTTTGAACATGTTGAGTTAGTTGTAAGCATAGCAAGTAGCATCTCCTACTTTTCTATAATTTTCAACACAACTCATCCTTAGCTTAATTCAACAGCCATATCTTTCTCAAACAGAATTGGTCAATATTAGATACATTAATTCTTGAAAAGACATAAGCAAGAGTGTAAGTTTGTATTTGCTAAGCAAATATTAGTTGATTGAGCAAATACTGATTACTGGGAAATAACTATTGATTTCTTTAGGAAGGTAAAGATATATTCAAATTTGAAATACTTAATACTGATTTTCTTTATAGTTGGATGATGTTTATCAGCAATATGACATTCAGCAAGATCTTTTATAAAATCTGGATGAGAAAGGGTTGGTACTCAAAGAGGGAAAAATGGAAAATTAATCTATTGTGAAGGCTGCCATGACCCATAGTTCAAAGAGTATGGTAACTATAAAATGTATACTATTATTACTACTATTTCTAGTAGAGCTACTATAGTTACTCCTTTAATTGTTTGTAAAAAGAAAGAACAGCTAGCAGGATGGCAGAAGATAAAAGAAGAGCAAGAATATTAATACAGTATATAAGAGAATATTTATATAAACTCTCATTTGACATTAACATATTTCTGATTAGTTTTTAAACTAGAAACAGCATCACTTACAAAATGTCAATGAAGATTACTAGTTTTTAATAAATTTGACTGTCATTTAGAATTTCAGATAATTGAGTACTATTGGCAATACCAGATTCTATAATTTGATCTTTCTCCTCATACCAGTTATGTCTTACAGCTCTTGAATGTAGCATTCTTTACTTCTCTTTCTAATATAATTAGAAAGAAAGTGTCTCACATTTAAGCTACTATAGTGAAGGATCCATTTATGAACCTTTTCTCTCATACACATAGCAGGTAGTATTTACTCCATTCAACATCTATAGTAGCTTTTAAAAAATATGTCTCTGGTCATTTGATCCACAATAACAGTTATATCTCCACAAATCTCAGTTTTTATTACAAACACTTTCCCAAATACCTCCTTATTTCCCACGACTTAGTCCTACTGCTCTACTTCTTATATTTCCTTCCAACTCCCCTGCTTTTCTGAGCTCACTCAAAACACCTACTACTCTATTATTTCTTAATATCTTATTTAATAAGTCAAAGTCGAATCTCAAATCCAACTCTCCTAAAATATAATATATGTTAACAATTGTACACAGATTATAACATACCACAGTGCCAAACAGGATATGGCTGAAGTCTAGCTTGCTAAAGCAGGAGAGGAGCACTTGTATATGGAAATTCAACTTCTTCGAAATAAGGGGAAATGAGAAAAACAGCAATTGAAGAAGGAGAAAAATGAAGAATATCTAGTAGTTTGTAAATTGGTTATAGCTAAAAAAAACATTAAGAACAGGATAAAGGAGACTGGAAAAACGCACAACAAATACCCTATAAGAGGAGGAACAGTAAGAAAGACATGCAACAGGAACCCAGTCCTCTGTTATTGTCAGCCTCCTACATGAATTCTCTTTCTTCTATTTTCATTTTTTCTTCTTTGAAATCTGTACTTTATATTTTTTTTATTATTGGCAGTTTTGCTTTCTTTTTCCATTGAACAACACTTTACTGTATTCAGTATATCTTACCAGGTTATCATCAGACTATACTCGTCACCAGACTATCAGGTACTTTACTTTCTACATATAGAGTTAATGTTAGGCATATGGAAATCTGAGACAAGCGTACTGACCCACGTTAGGGTAACTGCGCACAGACCCTCAATTTACCGGAGTGCCAACACCCCCCTCCGGCCCCCTTATGGGGCCCGCACGTCATTAGCGAGATTTCGAGAATTGCGTCCCATAACTAAAATGTCACATCAATAAAGCCCATCTCATAACACCATATATGTTGCCGCCGTCTATCCGACCGCATGCTGTTCGCAGGATATATGAGAGGGGACCTTTGGCGACATCTGGGAACTGGAATGGAAGAAATCTGTGGGAGGTGCATTGAGATAGTAGGCTTCAAAGTTAGGCTTCCTAAACAAGGGCCGAAGGTGACGGGACGGTTTTGGCGAAATACTCTAAGAGGATATCCCAGTAGTGGAAGCTATTAGGGGTATACCGAATCCACCCATACCCTTCTGAGATCAGCTGTAGGTTGGTTGGTCCTAGTAATAGGACCCCTCTACGGNGGAAGCTATTAGGGGTATACCGAATCCACCCATACCCTTCTGAGATCAGCTGTAGGTTGGTTGGTCCTAGTAATAGGACCCCTCTACGGAGGCCAACAGACCAAGGGGAAGCATGCTCAGAAAGGAAGATCTAGATAAGTCAGAGTCCTTTGAGACGTTGACACGTCGGGCTCAGACTTGCAATTGGCACTAGGTGGCCCGGCATGAACTTGATCACTTCATGACCGAAGAGACTACTGGAATGATAGTCAACTAGACTAGAGTGATATAATAGTCTATGCGGATATCTAAGTTGGAGGCCACTGTTTGGCATAACAAATAGCGCAGTCATCTCAACGGAGGAATACTATTCCAGGTCCCCGAAAGGGTGTGATAAGTTTCAGGGTCAAACGGTGTTTGCACTTATAAGATTCTAGACGTTTGCGTATTAAATCCAGAGTGGTACTTCGGGGGCATAGTAGTTAGAAGTAGTCCGCGAACACTCAGATGCAGGATATAAATATCGAAGTGCCTCCCGAGCTTTACAGACATCATCAAGCAACGGAGAAGATATCTTATCAATATAAAATTGTTTACGCTATAAATCTTTCCCTTACCTATTTTATCAAGACGAGCCTTCCTCGCCAGATTCTCTGATCAAAGATTTTGGCCTACGTCCCTCAGTGATATACTTGAGTTTGGCATCCGCCTAACAGTTAACTATAGTAAAAACATAATAATAAAGTAATAAAATAAGATATAGCGTATTTAGAGTTATAGAATACTAAACAGAATTACATAATAAGTTATATTTCATGATTGTACCATTTGCCTTGGCATTTCTTAGCATTTTGACAGCATATTGGCATGTCTTGACACTTCCCACCATATAATAATTATATTATTTAAGTAATACTTTATACAAACTATACTAAATTTAAACCACTATAACAACATAACTAGAGCAAATATAACTGATCCAGAAGTGACCACTAATAGAGCATATTGCAGAGTATATGGTTTTGCTCTTAAATTCTTCTTTTAAAAAATAGTCAGGGAGTAGTAGGCCTCTAAAGTTAACTTATCTTT
Organism: Tuber brumale; assembly: GCA_014065205.1. NCBI lineage: Eukaryota > Fungi > Ascomycota > Pezizomycetes > Pezizales > Tuberaceae > Tuber > Tuber brumale. The sequence continues at coordinate 195,971 of JACCEG010000153.1, forward strand.
TACGACATTTTACCCAGGTTACCATTTACCGCCACCATATATACCATACGAAAACTCATTAGACAGAACTACAAGAAATATTCTCATCTGATTTCAAAAACACCTGCTTTCATGCCTTCCTTGTCACACAGCAATAGCAAAATCACTATGAGGCCACAGACCCGGACGTGAACTACTACTATCATAGCACAAATAGCCCTTCCTCCCATACCGACTGGGCGACCAATGTGAGAGCTAGAAGTCAACATCATGATAATAGATGAAGTACAAGGGGTCTAGACAGGTGCTGAGGAAAGGGTGGAGAATCGAATTCCTCTGAAGTAGGTCATTGTTGCAGCTTGAACCTCCAGGACCTAAACTACCATTTTGGGTCAAGATAAAATCGGATTCAAGTTGAGCATGATCGATCAATAAAAATGGAGGATCATATCTCAGGCCCTCTGGATTCCCCCACCTTTCATCAACACAAAGATTTAATCAAAGAAGAGGATTTGCATCTAACAATATAAATTCATTACCGAAGATTAAGACAATTTCATCAGGGGGGTTAGAGTGCCGCGATAGGGTGGGGAATAATCATGCTTACCAAGGAATCATAGTGTATTCACGGACACCTGCAAAACATTGCTTTTATACCATCTGGCGCTTGGTGTTCCATTCTTCAGTGAAGAGCGTGCAGCCGGTGCAAACCCCCGATAGTAGTACGGTATCGTGGTGGTCGTGGTCTCAGTGACTATGCACCAACCAATTGCCAAACGCGGCCATCCGAGGACCCTGCAGCCCAGGCAAAAAGTCTTGCAGGGGAAGTGACAACCACCTTAAACTTTTCCTACCCACTCTAACCAAACTTCCACTCCAAAACATTAAACTCAACCACGATGAGTAGGTTTGGTGTCCTGGTGGTTGGGCCAGCAGGTTGCGGCAAGGTACAGTTGCCACCTCTCTCAACCAATATATACTCATTCCATGCTGACGAGCAACACAGTCAACTTTCTGCGCCGCTTTGATCTCTCATATCGCAAACACCAAACGATCATGTAGTACCCTTCCGTGCCACTCTTTTTTAGGTTCTTGGAAAGCTGATGTGAGAAGGTTTGTATGTGAATCTTGACCCTGCCGCTACTGACTTCGAATACGAGCCGGCGGTCGACATCAAGGACCTAATCACACTCGACGATGCAATGGAAGAAATGGGACTCGGCCCTAATGGCGGATTGATGGCTTGCTTCGAGTTTGTTCAACCCACCCCCTTGGCTTATCTTACTTGTGACGCCCGCTGACTCCTTCCTGCCTTTCAGATTCCTGATGGAAAACCTCGACTGGCTAGACTCCTCGCTTGATGATGTCGGCGAAGATACGCTGGTTATTTTCGACTGCCCCGGTCAGATAGAACTCTACACTCACGTACCAATCCTCCCGAACCTAGCGAAACACCTAACGGGCCACCTGCAATTTTCTCTCGCTGCTTCGTACCTGCTCGAATCCACCTTCGTCATTGACAAGTCCAAGTTCTTTGCTGGCACGTTGAGTGCTATGAGTGCTATGATCATGTTGGAGATTCCGCATATCAATATAATGAGCAAGATGGATTTGGTCAAAGGACAGTACAGCAAGAGGGAACTCAAGAGGTTTTTGGACCCGGACCCAGGGATCATCCTTAGTGATGTGCATAAGGAGACGAATCCGAAGTTTCATAAGCTTAATGAATGTTTGTGGACCCTCCTAAGCCCCAGCATTTCCGGCCAATCCCTCAAGAGTTATCCTGACTAAGAATCGCACAACAGGTGTCGTTGGCCTGATTGATGATTTCTCAATGGTCCAGTTCCTTCAACTCGAGAGTCGGGACGAGGACAGTGTTCAGGGAATATTGAGCTACATCGATGACTGTGTTGGCTGGTCCGAGGTTCAGGAACCGCAGATCAGGGATGAACCTGATATTGATTACACAGAACTAGTCGAGGATTGAAGTTTTCTCTTTTTTGCCCTATAATGATCTGGGGAGGGAGTTCCTGCGCTAAAATTTTCTGATGGGATGTTCTCAAAATGTTAATCGTATGGCGCTTTGGCTTAATCTTTGTTTTACGTTGGGGTTAATGGCGGCGTTTTGTTGGACGGATGGATGAATGATATGCTAGCGGAGAAGCTACTATAGATGTCGTGCCCTTGCTGGAGTAATTAATGAGACTGCCAAGGTACTTTGTGGGCAATCCGGATGAAGAGATAGACTATATGCTTTATGTTCCCACGGAATGGCGATCCCTCCCGTGACCTTGACAATTTTGGCGACAATGTCGGTAATCTGATACCGGGAATCTCCACAGCATACCGATGTTGCATCACCCCACAATGTTACCCGGCCTTGGGCAACTAGTGACCAAGAGTTATACTAACCAGTCCCTCACCAACCCCATTGTCTCATCTGATCTGATCCCCCACCCTTTCCACCCCATCACCCTCAAACAAACCAACAATTATCCAATCTCCACTCACCCACTCGCCCCAAACAAACTCATTCAAGATGGTTATGCCAGTATGTCACTCAAACTCTGCGCCCCCCTCCCCTCCCCTCCTCCTATGCAGTACCCTTTGACCCTATCCCGAAAGATCAATCGCTGACCAAGTTTTTCCCCAAAACAGAAGCAGGAGCAAAGCGGTATTTCATGCCATCCCTTGAAACGACCCAGACAGTGACTGAGAAGAAGGGGATCCGCAGCGCACACTATTTCCCAGAGGATCAGGATGTTGAAGAAGGTTCCTCCGGAATTGATCCCTTTGGGAGTCGTTATGGCGTAACCCCCACCCTCCTCCTCCATTACATTCCACTTGCATCGCCCCCACTTGATTGCAGGTCCTTTGCTAAAAGTTTTGGGGTGATAGTGCTGGTGTCGGAAGTATGCAATTACCCTAACCCTGTTGATGGAAGGAGGTAAACATATTGGAAAGGGGGAAAGAAAGAAGGACGGAAGCTAGTGCAGGGGGATCTGTGCTAACTTTTAACCCCTTATCGCAGTGGCGATAGTTTCCATGGGAAGGAAACTATACACCGACAAGCAATTGAGGCTTTCCCGTTCCTCTAGATCCGACCATTAAAGTATGTTGTTATTGCGGGTGTGAATAAGTTGTATAAGTTGAGGGATTGAAAATTGAGACACGATATCATGGGGCAGTTTGCTAATTTTCGCGTTTCGGTTCTGATATTATGGTTATCTCTGGTTGGGCTGGGGATATACATACATTCACTTTTTTTCTCCCCCTCTCGATAATGTGATAGAAACAAGAAAAACAAAACTCCCAATGTAATAAAACAAAAAAAAAAGAAAAGCCCATATCATATCGCACAAGATACCCACTTGCCCCCAAGAGTTTTGCCTACTGTACATAATATACAAGTGAAAAGGTATTGGTATCATCATCATCACTCTGGCTTAGGCCCCGCAACATCCAACCCTTCAAGACCCTGCATAGGATCAACCCCTTCCTTCGCCATAGCTTCCGCCTTGGCCTTATCAGCAGCAGCCCTATCCTCCTCACTAACCTCATGCTTTGCCAACCACGATTCCTATGATATATCCCTCATTAACCCCCCATCCCCACCTATCCCCACCCACTTCAAGAGGGGTAAAAACAAAAAAAAAAGACCCACCTGAGCCCAAACCGCAACCTTACTCCCAAGCACAGTCCCCTCCTTCTGAGGCTTCGCCCGCATAACGTTGAGCACGCGACCCGCGAGCACCGCCTGGTCCATATTATCGATAGCGGCGAGCGCGTCGCACGCCGCCTCGAACTCGACGTAGCCGAATCCCCTGTGCGCCGTGTTGGGCTGACGGTCGTCGCGGGGCAGTTGCACCTCTTGGATATCGCCGAAGGGGAGGAAGGCACTGTGGAGGATTTCCTTGGTGACGGATTGGTCTAGGCCGCCTGGGATGTTGTGTTAGTAGGTTTAGAGGAGGAGGAAGGGGGAGGGGGCAAGAGAGAGACCGATGAAAATGGTGGATTTTAGACGGGTTTGGTCGGACATTGGACCTATGTATTTGTGTATGGTAGCGTTTGCGTTTTGTTCGGTTGTTGGGGGGTGGGCGGTTGTTCTGGATACTTTGGCTTTCGAGTGCCTGTACTGTACGATACCTGTATCATATCTACTGATACACTACCGGTATCATAAGTTACTTTATCTATCTGTCTATCATATCTACGAAACCCTATGCCCTAACCCTCGTCCAACCAGACCGGGGATGAGCAATAGTAAATCGAATCATGATAATATTATCATAATATCTATCATACGAAGCTCAATTCCTTACCCCCCCCCCTTGCGGACAAGAACCGATGAATCGAGTTCGGGGCGGTAATAAGTAGACCATAATATACTGTACCAGTACAGTACCCTTACCCTCACGAAAATATTGTGACAACATAGACTACCGGTATGATACCCCCATTTCCCACAACGACACTCATCATCCCAAGCTATATCATACATCACCCATCTTGGCAAACCCACCCCAACAAACAAAACCCCACCATAAGAACTTCCGCTCCGAAAGATCTCAATCAATTCACACAGTACGATATATAATATACTCTCGACCTCTAAATCTTCTTTTGAATCCCTCACCAATCACTCATCACCTACCGGTACCTCTAAATGCCCAGAGCGGTGAAAGGTAGGCCCATCGCCACCTACTCAATCCACAACTATTATTATTATTATTATTATTATTATTATTATTATTATTGCTAAAATAAAAATCTACCAACCCACATAGGCGTCCTAGTCGAATGCGACCCCTCTATCAAAGCCATAATTCTCAAGATCGACAAGGATTCCGGTCATGGGTATATTGTCGAGGACCTCGACGATGAGACGCTGGTGGTGAAGGAGCCAAAGCTGGCTGAGCTCAAGTTGCGGCTGGAGAAGATTCTGGAGAGAACGCAGATGTTGGAGAAGGATGAGGAGAGCGACCCTGAGAATCCGGGCTAGGAGCTCGAAAGGATGTTGGGACTGCTGAGGGGGTTGGCACATGAAGAGGGGGAGGAGAGTGCTTTTGGATAGTGGCGGTCTGGTCTGGTCTAGATTGAGGTGGGCGATAACAATTTGACATAATTCCGCTTTCTTCCTCCTTTTTTCTCGATAGAAAAAAAAAAAAATACAACTGAATGGCCGCGCAGTCCTTCCCCGACCCCAGTTTGTCCCAACTAACTAACGCTTGGTAGTATTGCTGTTGAAGGGACTGGCGATTTACATGCTTCTTTCTTTCTTCCTTTTTCCCCCTTTAAAACTCCAGTTTAAACATCCAATGAAAGAAATTGTCGAATATATATGGAAAGAAAGTCTTCTGATGCAGAGACAGAAGTAGGAATGACATGACACAAGATATCTTACGGGAAAGAACAGAAAAGGGGTGAAAAACGAAGCGGAGAAATAATACTTTGCCGAGTTGCGGAAAAAATGAAGGGATGGGGGGAAAAATGGGTCGTCAAGATCTGAGAATGTATAAAACCAGAATGAAGAATGCAAAGAAAAATGTGAACCAAAAAAGGGGGGGGATAATAAGAGTTAGAGCAGAGAACAAAGATGAAAGAACACAAGCCAATTGTATTACCATAACTCATTATATGCGGTTCATTACCCATCAACCCATAAATCCCTTTAAACTCCTGACAATTTCACCAACCTCGAACGCCAACCTCCTAATAACTTTTTCTTCCCAAGCTTTTCTCCCAAGTTCCCCGACTTCTTTCTTCACAAAAACTACTTTCCCTCCCTCTTTCGCCTCAACCGCATCTCCACCGATACTCCCATTAGGCACATTCACAACATATATAGTCATGTCTGGTCCAATGCAACCCCGCCACAAAGTCGCACACCACTGCCAATGCTGGAGCGCTGAAAGGCCATCGGATGAGAGCCTTGCAGAGGCAGAATTGCTTCTGGAAACCATATACCGATTCACGAAAACCATCCGTTGAGATGCGCTGTTGCTATGCATCACTGCATTCTTGATCTGGAGACATTTCCTCCTCCACCAAGCAACATGATCGAGGTATTTCGCAGCCTCAAGGTCATCTTCGGCGTCTTTAGGGACAGCTGCCAAATCGAGATCGGTACCGTCACCTGCAGGCATCAACAGTCCATCACTTATTTCGGTACCCTCCTCCAACCTGTGAGGCTGCTCTGAAACGGAAATGTCCGGTTCATCAATGATTTCAATAGGGTCAGAATTGGACATCAGTTTCACAACTGCATGGAACAGCTCCGATACCGCCTCAATGTCATCGCCTTCGATTGCAATAACCGGCAGTCGAGAGAAGCCCGCACCGGTCGGCAGGGGTTTACATATGCAATTGAAGGCACTTATTTTCTGCATCGGAGATATCGGCTTGAGGATATGGGGTTCTGGCAATTCTGGTGAAAAGCTGGACATCTGGTGTGGGCCGCTGGTTAGGTTCCCGTCAACATCTAGACTAGGCATACTTTGCTCAAAGCTATTTTGCTGGAGGAAGGGGTCGATATTAGGATTGTGTGATTGCAGGGAGAAATGGCCCGGGTATAGGTTGTGCTGTAGCGGTGATGTCGTAAGCGCATCTGTCGTAGGGGATCCTCCATTCATCTTCTGGCGCTTAGTAGATGCTTGGAGTTCCGTGGCTACGATATTTTCTTCATCACCTTGATTCCCTAGCTGGAGCAGCGCTTCAATGCCCGCTTGTTCGCCTACTGGACCGGCTGGGCTTCCCGTACTACCTCTGGGGGCATCGTCCTCTGTGCCAGTTCGCCTTCTTTTCGATGGAGGGGGGGCCGAGGTTGGAGTTCGTGCACTATGTGGTAGTTGGGACAGTCCAGGTGTCTTGGGCACGGCCGACCCTGGAGTTGCAGGTGTTTGGGGTGTCGAAAGACTCCCAGTACGACCACCACATGTTGAGCATATGGCAGTCTCGAGAGGCGGTGAAATAGCGCCCCCGGAGGCACTCCCAGAAACACCCACGGCTGCGGCGGCATTTTTCTTGCCATTCCTACGAGGCTGGTATCGGTATTCCGGGTATCTCGCGAAGTGCTTCTTTTTCTCTTCCTATATGGTTCTATTAACTAAAAGTGGGCAAAAAGCGGAGGCTAATGGTTGACAAACATCAGCATGCCTTTGCCAAAGATTCTTTGCTTCTTGTGAACTCTCTCTCCACATCTCACCAATTATCTTGGATATTTCCGGATTAGGTTTGCCAGGATGCTTTGCAACAACAGCAGCCTGGTTATGTTGACGAAAAAGAATGAACGCTAGAGTTTTAGTTAGCTCAAGTCGGAGAGGGCTTGTACAATTCGATATCCGAGCAACGACACATAGGAAATTGTGGACTTTGCTCAAGGGAATTTTACCATTTCTCGGTCGCGGAATTCTTGCAGGTTGCTGGCAGAGGCATATATTCGACGGTGAGACGACTGACAGAGCTAGATCGGAGGTACCAGGGGTACTGGGCATCCCATTCTCCTCCTCCACAGTACTTCTTGATGGGATCTTGATAGGTGCAGCATGTGGTACAGTCTGTTGTGGTAGATCTTGTGTGACGGTAGAGGGAGGTGGGGGAGTTGACGATACTGGTACTTTCTCGGGCGCCTGTGAATGAGGATTATTAATGACATGCTGTATTTGCGGGTGGTTCTGACGGTGATTCCGCTCTTCCGCAGCATCTGCCTGTTCCAGAGCGGCAGCAGCCCGAGCTTGGTGGGCGGCGGCGTGCTGTTGAGCGACCACTATAGCATTAACATCCACCTGTGGCGAGGTTGAACCGGCGGCCATAAGTGAAGAAGCTGTATTATCGATCAAACTTCGTGGATCCGAAAGATCTTCTTCGAGCAAACCCCTCAAACTGCCGGCTTCTTCGTCGACATTTGGAGTTTCAACCACTGTCTCTGCCATGGTTCTTTCCTTCCGCCTTCCAAGCTCTCTCCGAAGGAAATGATAGCAAATTAAGCTCCGGAGCTCCAACCAACTATCTAAGACAGAATTAGACTGCCCCAGGCCAAAACTTATGGCTAAGAAGGATGAAATTGGTCCCGAGGTCTGTTCTTTTATCGCCGTTCTTTGTCAATCGCGGCAAGCTTCGTTTCGCGTTTAAAGCGCAAGCTATCCCAGTGGATTCGTACCGTACCGTATTCCGCAAAAAAAACAGTCTTATGGATAGCCACTTCTGTAAATGCTGCCGGTCGTCAATAAGGCTTTTCCCAGGGACTTTTTTTCTAGAAAAACATAAAATTTAATGAAGAGGAATAAAAAAAATTAAAATGGGTTCGTTAGTTGGTTGTAGTCGCACACAAGGCAGTGAAATTTGTTGTTTCTCACAAAATCCGTACGGTATGATACGACAGAGGCGGGAGGCTCCGCGGGGAAAATCCCCTAACGAGAACAAAAAAGAAGGTTAAGAGAAAACGGGGGAGTAAAAATAATAAAAAATAAAAATAAAAAAGGAGCTGCGCGCGCCCCGGCCCGCCAAATCTCGTTTGACAAGAAGGGGGAAAAAAAAAAAAAAGAGGCAACACAACACCCCTCGCTGTCTATTTGGTTTATTTTTAACCCCAGATTCACCAATGAATTGGTCAGTTATGTTTTCTGCAGGGAATCTTTTTGTTTGCTTCGGTGGTTGAAGAGAAGAATGGATTGTATAGGGGACAAAAAGGAGACACACAGCGATTGTTCGGGCTTATTGACGGGGGGGGTGACGAGAGGGGTGAGGAATGACCATTGGCTGATTAATCAAATATATTACGGTATCCTGGCCATACCAACCTGGCTTCAACCTGCTGAACTCTTGAGCATGTATCAACAGAATGAAGGCAGCACTTTTTTTCTAGCTTATGTAAGATTTACCAGGAGCGAAGAGCCTTGGCGTGCTGACATGATGAAATAAAGGATCCCTCCAGGTCAACCCCAACATTCCTTTCCACACGGGTACCTCCCTTGAAGGAGTTCCGAGCACAACAGCAAGTAGCAACAATAATAGCGACAGATAGAGGCCCAAACAAATCCGAATCAGACAGAGAGATCTTTCGGTGCGTGCTCTGGCCGAATAGTCGATCAGAGACTAGCTGACAGTGAGAAGTTACCATAGACCACCTCTGAGGCGTCCAGGACAAGGTGGCATTAATTGCAAATATAATCTACCCACAGCAGGCAATTCCCGTGCTCTTCAACAGCAGTCCACTAGGGGGTCTCGCCACGCTGGTTTTGCGCGGCTCAAACAAGAAATTTATAGTTCATGAACCGCGACCTGGAAAAACGAACCGCCGTATGATATGATACCGCAAAAACCCTTTAAATCCACTATCGGAAAACGTGGCATTTTCGTGTTCAATTTGATAAGCGAAATTAGGCCAAGAGATCGAGTGACTGCTGATGACCCCTAAATTAAAAACAGTGCACAGACAGTAGGACCAATCAAGTTACAGTTGATCTCAGGCTTCAATGGACCTCTCTTGCTTCACTTCTCAAATGTTGCTAAAGGTCCTCTCTTATATATCTTGTAAACAGAGTGTGATTGGACAGACAGCAGCAATGTATATGGTGTTATGAAGTGGTCTCTATTGATCTGACTTTTTAATTACAGGACGCAACTATTGAATTCTCACTGATAATGTGCAGGCCCCATAAGGAGGCCGGGGGGGTGCTGACTTTGGTAAATCGAAGGTCTGTACATAGTTACCCTGCTGAGAGGTCTATGCACTTACTTCAGATTTCTATATGCCAAACAGGATCTTATGAGATTCTGGAAAATACTAGCAATTCTCAAGCTTCTCTTCAAGTACAATGTTGTCTTATCCTTTATTTCTACTATATATACCAGTCTCATACAGCTCCTAGATGTCTCAGTCAACAAGCCTTTAAATAACAGACTTTGATATCTCACTAGTGAACAAATTTTCAAAATTGAGTTCGCTGAGATGTTTAAGAAGTAGACAATTCACAATTGTTGAATAATGACCACCCACTGCATGGCTAAGTCCTTTTATGGGTTTCATGATGAAAAAAAGAATCAATAGAAGCTTAGATCCTGAATTGAATATAAAAGGTTTTGCAAACTTGGAAATTGGCAATAGGAGACAGGATTTGGGATCACTTTCTCATAGAGATACTGTGGACAATGCAGAATATTGAGAGATTGAATTTGTATCTACTGAGTATGAAGATTGATTTTCTAACTACTTGTGCCTGAGGTTATTGCAGCTAACTGAATTGTGGATGTTGAATTTAAGAAATCTTGGCATCATGAGAGAGCACTCGATCTCTTGGCTTAATTTTGCTTATCCGATTGTGCAAGTAGAGGCCACATTTTCCGATGGTGGATTTAAAGGGTTTTTGCGGTACTGGAGCTGGTTCTGGAGCTGGTTCTGGAGCTGGCTTGCGAGATTACATTGAGAGCCAAGAGGTCTCACCACGTGCTACTACTAAGAACCCCTTCGAACCGTACTGTGGCACACATCCCACATCTGAACCTGCGCGGTGAGACCGCCTACTTTAACCGGGCAGTATTACTAACAGTTCAACCAGACAACTACTACCAATGACACCGCTTCGTTGCCCAGTTTGAGTTCCCCGTGGGCAGTTACTAGGGGCACGTCGGGATCTTATGTCGTCTACTCGCAAGTGCTCTTCTAGCATCTGATGGATGTGAAAGTCGCCAATACTCTATAACCCTCAGGTGGCCAGCTGTATGCCGCTTCGGTAGTGCCCGATCTTCCCGCCTTCCTTATCCGACCGTGCCTACGCCGATGAGCGCAGGACGCAAACCGTAATCTACCTAGGAATACTATTCTACTAGTACTCTCTCACCAGGAACTAAAAATCCGTTGGTACAACCGTTGACTCGTCAAGCACACACTCACCCCTCGGCAGGGAAATAATTTAATGATCGGGGGACGGTTATATTTATTCTTGATGCAACCATTTTGTGTGGGAGTTTTAGAATAGAGAATATATCCTAGGTTCAAAAGCGCATATCACTATGTAGGCGGTAAATCCGCGCAAGGTTATGGAAAGCCAAAGTTGCGATTGCAGTTCGGGGGTTCGCCCACGTATTCTGAATTCATAATCGAACAAATTCCCCTGATAGCCAAGTCTCTGGTACAAGTGCCATACGAGTACTGTACAGTACTGTACATTCCACCCGACAATAATTCGGTGAAAGCCATAGAGTGCACTCTAGAGGTATTCAGGGCGGACCTTTCCGATACAAGGTCTTAATTCTCATGCAAGTAACAAACGGTCCAAACGGGCGTAAAGCTTCATAGAGGCACTATGATATAATTAACAAGTGAGCCCCCATGTGCACAGTACCATATGGCCTAGAAATTGCGCAAGGCCTCAGATGCCCTATTACAACAAATGAACCCACACATAGCACCAGTAGCTCTTATCGCACCGAAATTGGTTGGGCGAATGGCCGTTGGATCCCAGGCGATCCTCTCTATACGCTTCTTTTGGCCGTTTTGCAAGGAACCATGTAGTATACAGCCACATCTGTGAAGTTCCTTCCATCCCTTTCCTTGTACCTCGGGGACAATACCTACCAATAGTGGAATAGCAGGAGCCTTTTAGATAACTATGTCCGGAAATGCCTCTCCAGAGACATCGTAAACCTTTAGCACAATTTGTTTTACTGAAAAGTGGAAAGCAAGGACCAGCAAAGTATTTCTAGGAACTTGTATAATAGCACTTGGAAAGGGATGGGAACTTTGCAGACCGGTCCGTAGAAAGAACCGTTAATAGAATAATATATTAACCCCCCCCCTCCCGTTCGGGCAACTCTTTCTGCACCCAAAATCCTCTCTGTGCACTTTTCTTGTCTGTTTTGCAAGGTACCGTAATAAATACGATTATATGGACACCGGTATGGATGTAAATGGTAAATCTAATTTTAGTATCTGTATTAAACGGTATCATATATGATGCCCTGAAAACAACCGGCCAGGCTTTCCGGAATCTAGAAGAAGGCAGGAGGAATTACCTGGGTGTGGGCTGGCTGGCCCGTACTCGACACTTTTCAGAACCACCGGAAAGTCCCCCCATGAGGATTTCCGAGCGCCAAGGGTTACTGGCGATGGATCTTGAAGCATGGGCATTTGGCAGTAGACCACCCTTTGAGAAATAGGCAGGTAACAAGACAAATCTCAGAACTCAACAACCATGCCATACCACTGGGGTTTCTCATGTTACAATCACGGGCACAATAATTATTCCCCGCATTTTGTTAAAATGTGTTTTTTAACCTTCTAGGAGGAAAGGAGGTGCCTGGATTCAGCGAATACCGTTTTTGAAAACTCTTACATGTCTCGTATATGGGTGGATTCGGAAATGTATTTTCATATGAAAACTACTGCCACAGCATGACGGACCCAGTACACTGGGTGATGAGAGAAGGCACTAGCACTACTCTATCCTGGCTGGGCAGAAAATCTTTAAATTATCATACAAGCATTATGTTCAGGTGCTTGGTGACTTGGAGTGATTTACCATTCTGTTCTTCCTATAGTAATTTTTATTAAAACTTATTAAACTCTGGTAACCCGGTAGACCTAGTTCTTGTATGAATTTCTTTCTCCCCTTGACATCCAGCGGCTGCGCTCGCACTGCACTCAGTTCAAAGTAATGCCGAACGGGGCAGAAGTAGTAGTAGGTAAGCTACTAGGTATGATACCTTGCGCAGCATCACCCATTAAATTATCGAGCAGGGTACAGTACTGTCCTGTGCCAAATACCCTCCTGGCTGGATGGCCTGTGGCTGAGTGGTACACGGGTGACTACTTGTAGCAACAAGAAACCGGGCAGAGTCGGGGAAGTAGTTCACATTTTTAACTGCAAACAAAGGAAACAAAACAATTGAAATGTCGGAGTCCGGGAGGAAGTTTCGGGGTGACCAAGTCCTGACAGTGAGATCGATATTTTGACCACCACCGAGCCTATCTCCCCTACGCATGACGCGTAGCAACTATCATACTCGAGTAGATACCGCTAGGAGGGTACTAGCACAAACGCTTGGGCAAGGCTGCCGGTCTGTGGGCAGCCGGGAAATGATCGGTGGGGGACACCGTTTCTGCAAGAAAGAACCTACCGTAGACCCACTCAACTCAAATTGATGGTGTATTCCGGGGCTTCGCACAAGAAACAATGGAGCAACAGCTATATTCCTGTCCACCAATTGCTCAAGTGTTCCAATTGTTCTGGAGCATCGCTGGTAATTGCTACCAGAGAGGTGCCCCTGTGTTGCTAGATATGTCGGAGACTATTCTATACTACACATTAATGGGATCTTTGGACTACGTCACGTTCGTCGATCTAGCGGCCCTGGTATGCATGCTCGTTCGAGGCCCTACTGGTGGTGGAGAAACCTCACCGGGCCAAGAAAGAGGTCACAGCAAGGTTGTGAACAAGACTGACAAAACAAAAGGCCATTGAAAATCAGAATCTTGAATGGTTTGGAAAAAAGTTTATGGTTTGGGAAAAACTTATGTACTCGATTTTTTGCGAAATCAATTCCACAAGAAAATCACTTATCATAAGTAGCATTACATGTTGAAATGGTCAATACCTTTACTAGTGACGGTCACGACAGGTCACGCCTTGCTATATATGCATCTCCGAATAATGAAATAGCCACTCTCTCCTAACGAGCGGGAGCTCTAGTTTTCGGTGTATCATACTGCACCGTAAGGTTACCCTAGATGGTTAAGATTCTCTAACAAGGAACGGCTAACCCTGATTGAATCGGTTACATTGTCACATCATGTGTGTGGGTAAGATATAAAGAGGACTACCGTACTGTTTCTTCGGGAGAAATATCACGCTCATAGCGCCAGCCCTCGCATCGCCCCGCAAAACCCCCCCCCTCGGTCCCCCCCGGCCAACCCATCGCCGTCCTGAATCACTCCATTTACCCTCTCATCCCGTATGAGCAAGACACAACTCTTAAAGGAATAAATTCGAACTGACTCTTCAACAGTGGTTCCATTTCATAGCTCTTTTGCCCCCTTCTCGGCACCCTGCGCCACGTACGATAATACACGGACAACAAACCGCCTGATGGAAGCTACGGTTGGCCTAGGGTATGTCCGGCTTGGGATAGAGTCGGGCTACTAGCGGATATCCACTCCTCAGATCTCCGTATGCAGGACCCAAAGATGAGATTGAACTCTCCCTATCCGAAGTGACTCCCCAGCTCACTACCTACCTCCCCACTACCTTCCCACAGTTTTTAATTATTCTGCAAAGTTCGCCAGATGGTGTCGATATTTTACCATACATACTATTCACTCGGATAGAGAGGGATGGTTTATTCACGAATGGTCACTCGGATGTTCAGTTTCTGTGCTAGCTTGGTTGGCACGAAAAAAAGGAGCCCCAAATATCGCTTATTTCTAGTCGGGGAATACCTCCCAGTGTTGACTCGATACCCTCGTTCCGAAGCCGAGGCTCTCTAAAAGTTTTCACTTCCACTGCCGAGATGGGGATGAGTGGCATACCGTATTTGGAGAATCCAGTGGATTCATGGCAGGGTCTAGAGCTCGTCTGATATCACATTCACAGGGACGGGTGGTGGCAACGAAGTTCACTCAAAGTTTCAATGGCGATCTTGTCCAGGGTGCCGCTTTCTCGTTGGTCAAATTTTTTTTATAGATCTAGGGGCGCTCTGGGGCTAGGTGATATATAGTCATAGCCTATCATTCGAAAACTAGCACACATCCCCTTAGAGTAGCGCCTGATGCGACGCATGTCAGCAGACACCTGGAAAGTATCGGTAGTCACCCTAAATCTTCCGATCAAATCTGCGACTTGGTTCAGTGCCTCCAGCATGCATTTACGAAATGAACATCCGGTTACTCTATGTCTACTGTTCTAGGGTGTTAAAGATGGGAGGGAAGAATAAGGCGGGGTTATATTCTTGGGGATGCACATGTATCCATAAGAGTAACTATTTCTATTTTACTGGTATTTAGCTGTTTGCATTTTCACTCGAGAGAATCGAGATTTTATGGGCTGCTATTTTTTGGGGGGGTTTGTTTGTAGCTCACCTCACCAATTCAGAAACCAAAACGGAGACTAGTTAGAGCGGCATCACGGAGTGCTCAAGTGTGGAGCTTGAACTGTGTGGGATCATCCGGGTTCTGCGTTTTGAGGGTTTGTGTTGAACAGAGGACTTCAAAGAGCTCTTTGGGCGGGACCGTTTCATCCAGATTCTGCATTGGGTATGGTACTATCATAGTATTTGAAGGCATTCGCTCGAAATGGTTAGCAGGTAACGTATGGCACCGTGATATGACACAGGTCCGTGAACTGACACACGGGTTTCACCGGTAGTCCCGATGCGAGAGCTGACTTAATTACTCCATATCTCAAGAAATATAAGTCCAATTGAGAAGCAAAGACAAGATTTAGAATGAGAAATAAAGGGAGAATATAGCTATGATTGAAAAGGGCCCTGGCAAAGAATATTAGAAATTTTTTTAAAAAAAAGTAGCCGAGGGGAGAGGGGTAGTGTAAACATACCAGTATGAGAAGGTGCTAGGAAGCAAAATAAGTGAACTAAGTCCACCGGGAGCGGAGGGACATGTGTAAAGGTCGGTCTGGTTTAGTACTCCTTTGAGCATGAAATGGGCTACTAGAAGGATGCTTTTGCTGAGCTCCAAGCGGAGTATTCCAATCACTATCACTCAAGATTTCCTCCTCACTTTCATCCACCTCAGAATCAATCATCATAACAATAGGGGTATTGCCTATTACCACCTCCTGAACCCGCCGATCAGGAGTGAGATGTGAAGGGCACTGAGTGAGTTTTTTTTTTGGTTTTTGTGCGTGTTTCATGAGAGCCTTCTGTCTGGCCAGGTATTTTTTAGAAACCTTTTTTTTTTTGTTGTCCTTCTCGATGCGGACGTCGGGAAGGCGTATGAGCTCCGCTCCATCAAGAACTCGGGCAACAGATAGCTGCCGCTTGTCGGTAGTGTTGTAGAGGCTTGCTGTACCTTGTAGGTGTTGGTTTGTCTCAAGATATAGCTCCTTCTCAGCTATTTCAGTTTCTAGTTGATGCCTGAGATCACGTAAAAGTCCTACTACCCGGTCCCTAATACCCACTCGTTCCCTTATTGTTTTATCCTCTAAGGTGAACAGCCCATGGTCCAGTAAATCCTTTCCTATTTTGACTCTATTTTGGATATCTTGGGCATTTTGGGGGTTTATAACAAGTCCTAGGGTATCTCGCCATTTGGGTTGTTCGAGAGCTGCTTTTTGTAGAACTTGACGGGGATTGAGAGGCCAGATCCCAGTTGAAGTAAATGCGCTTCGAATCGTGGTGGACCTCATGGTATTATTGCATGCCTCTGTTAAAAAGGGAATAAAAACAGCCTTTTTGATTCCTCCCAAACTCTGGCCAGAGCGGAGGTGTTTATCTACAGCCAATCCATAGAAATGTTGGTATAGTGAAAACAGCCCCACATCTAGTGGCTGTAACAAATGTGTAGAATGGGAGGGTAGGCAGAGGAGAAGGATATTGTTGTCGATACAAAACTGAATGAACGGAAAGGTGATGTGGGATCCATATCCATCAAAAATCAAAAGTCGGGGTTTTCCAATCCCAGCTACAATGCTTGACTGTGGGTCAAATAAATCTTTTAACCACACCAATGCAAGTACATTATCGGTCCAACCTTTAGGTGAGTAGCTAAAGTGATAGCTTCATTCCTTGTCCGTGAGATTGCAGTACCAACCAAGGTAATGCCCTTTCCCCTTATTGATAATAAATGGAGCAAGTACTGCTCCACTTGCCGCTACGGTCTCAATTACTGTAACCAGTTCTCACTTGCCATCGTGAGTGACATGAGGGTTCCTGTGGCCTCTCCGACACAACACCTTTGCCCGCGTAGCTTGTCCCATTAGGAACCCTGTTTCGTCCATATTGAATATTTGACAAGCCTGTAAACCATGAAGCCGTATCAGGCAACCTAACTTGGTGAAGTGGTCCTGCAAAAGGCCTGGGTCCTTCGCATACGATCTCTGACGCTCTAGCCGTGTACTTAGCTTTCCTGCAAGGGTAGGGTTTCGGGTCAGAAAGAGTGTGATCCAATTCTGGCCTACTGGTAGTGGCTCCACACTGGTCCGCTTCCTCTTCAGGAAGATTGCCATATCTTTCACCATGTCAAGCCGTGGTGGAAAGCCATTATCATCCTGCCGTTGACACCAGCGGACAACAGCCACCTCTTCTGAGGTTGATAAACGTTGCTGATTCTCATGAGATTCAATGCAGCTCAAGTGAGTACCTGCAGCACATAGGTAGAGGGTTCGCTTGTTTACTTCGAATTCTTCTGCTGCTTCAGAAACTGGAATTGGGTTTTGGAGTCGCTTTGTGGCCTTGATAGCTCTCTGGAGTCGCTCCTCATATTCAGAGGTCTTTCTTGCATTCACTTTCCCCATTGTTGCTGCTTTTATTACTGATTTCGCTATTTTCATGGGTAGGAGCGGGGTTGATGTCTCCAAAAATACATGGTCCCACGTGATGCCAAGGTGAGTGTCACATCCTAGTGTTGTGTCACATCACCGTGGTTTACGTTACCGGTATGTTGTGTTCACTGCTCCGGGGCACAGCCGGTCACGGCACCACTTGGATGACGCAAAATCCGCTTTGACTTTTAGTCCTCCGCCCCTTTTCTGCTTCATGAGTCCAATCTTCCTTACCCACTCCGAAGCCATCCTTTTTTGATGGTCCAACTTTTATTTCTTGACGAGGGTGCTGGATCCTTTCAAAATATACTTCGGAATGCCTTCAAATGCCCTTCCTTCTGCTAACCTTTTTTCCTAACATAGCATGTTTATAGAACATGGCACCAAGAAGCATCGAAATTAATATACTTACAGCCCGTCGGTCGGAACTCCTTGGAGTGATCTGAAAACAACATCTGCCCTGTCATACGTCGGATCAAAACTTTCCACCTTTCGGTTGATTCAAGCCGTCTCGCGATTCTGGGAATAGCGAATCAAACATTGTTGCAACTAGCGGGCTGGCGAGAGTGCAGACACGGCGGCAAACAAATCGCGACAAGCTCCATTCCAAATGCATAGGAAATGTGGATAGCATCCTAGAAATGCATTTCTTTGGGATACAACACGTTTATTCAGCTCCGACTGTGGGGATTTTCATATTGTCGGGTTTAACGTGGCGGTGGTGGCATTGTTGGCAAGTGGCAAGCCTGGCCAACCCGTTCCATTCTCGCTACATACCTCAGCAATTCATCACAAGTGGCCTTTCCATCAGCTGGGGCATGTGTAAGAGGAATGAGGAGGGAATATACAGTAGGTGGGGATGGCGATGTATGTTTTGTTCAAGAATTTCTTTAGTTTTTTGTGTCGTATTTCCTTCTTTGCTTGATTTCTCTTTTACGGCTTCCGCATGAGAGGTTTGTTGGAGACATGGTGTCAAAAAGGGGGTTTATGGTACCGTAGTTATCTGCAGGAGTGAGATTCCGTGAGAAATTGGACCAATAGGTAACCCTGGTAGAAAGTCCTTCCCGGGAGGGCTAGGGTTGATATGCAAGATAACTCCTTGGCGCACTGAATTGCCTGCTTGTCTCAGCCAGTGGGGCCGAATACAAAAGGAAGCGCTTTCCCACGCACCTTCTTTCTCTTTGCTGTTCATTTTGCGGTCTCCTGTTCAAAATTTGCATCTTAACGTTTTTCTTTTTCCTTTATCCATTTCCCATTCGATACCCAACGCGAGCAACAGGAGTTTTTCACCGTGTTAAGCGGCTGATAAACTAGAGAAAAAACCTACACGAGAGAAATTAATTAATTTATTTATTCCGATATTGACCTTTTCGCACTGCCTGCTTACTGAACCTTTTTCGTCTTTTTTCGTCTTTTTTTTTTTTTTTTTCATTTCCGTTCACTTTTCCATTTTAACCATCTCCCTCCATTTCGAGCCAACCCTTTTTGATCCAAGCTATTCCGAATTGGAGCACGCGTGGCGCGTCGGACAGGGATACCCGGGAAACAGCTGAGTCATTCGGGCTCGATCAGCTTTAAAGCACTTACCCTGCCAGCTTTTCCTTTCCTTTCTTCCTTCTCGCCCTCTTCACCGTCTTGCAACCACATAACCCTCTCACCACTCAGCCGCCTCCGTTGTCGTGCACAACCACTTTCTACCCATCACCACCACAACCCACAAAACACCCCCTAGCAACGACACTACCCCTCATTTTTTATTTTCCTGTCGCCTTGGACGCAAGGCAGCAACAACACAGCACATACATTTATTTTACCCACGCGCACACCAGACGCTGGTTCCATCCATTTTATCCCCACCTCCTTGCTGACTACTCACCCCGCTCATCCGTAACCCTGCTCCCATACCTAAAAACCGATTCTCCCCCATCACTTATTCTACGGTAACACAGGAAGACGATTCTGCGGCTCAACCCTAAAGCAGTGGATGCTCTTTAATATCTTACCGTAGTTTCGCCTCTCTCCTCTTCCCACTTCATCCACCTTCGACCCCACCTTTTTCCCCCTCCAACCCCACCTTTTCCGCATCTGTTCGCAACCTCGGTATCTACAGCTATTTCATCTCCTGTTTCGCCCACGAATTCTCATCGCGTCCATCCTGCAGTTGTCGCTGTCGCTGGTGGACGTGAGGGAGAACTATCCACTTCAAACGTCCTGGCCGGTTCGTCTTTGTCTTCCATGGCAGTTATGAGTCCGCAATTGTCGGTAAACACGCAGTCAAGCGAGCTGAAGCCCGAAGCGGCTGCTCCTGTTCTCGCTTCGGCGGCAGACGGGAGCGCTGCCTCGGAAGGGGCGATGGCGATGGACTTGGATCTTAACGGGTGAGTTTGCCCTGTCCCTGTCTGCTGTTTGTCGCTGCTTTCTTTCCTTCTACAATCTTGTACCCTCGTTCTATCTCGCAATGTATCTCCTCGACTGGTGTCTTGAGTGAGGATCATGTAGCTGAGATGATGTATGGATCCAATCGTGTCGCACAATTTTGTTTTTCTCCAGTTTCATCGTCTTCTTGTACCGCTTTTTTCTCTTTTTTCATATTTTTTATTTTTTAACCTTGTATTTACCATTATTATGTTCCTCTAGTTCCATCAAGCAAGATGATAGTACCTCGCCTCAATTTGCTCCATCATCTCCGAAGGATGACCACGTCAGCAACGGATTACGCACGCCGTTTGTGAACGGAAGCGCCCCGGACGCGAAGATAAATGCGCCTCCTTCGCCCCCCATCCCCACTCCACCACTACACTCCGATAACACACATGACCTTTCTGATCTCCATATCACGTCACCCGCTGGCTTGCCTGGGTCTACGGTTATGTCATTCCAGGGGGGCGTTGGATCAGAGAAGCCGGCAGGAGAACCAATGGACCAAGATGTATCTGGGGGTAGCGTCAAGGATGATGAGAAGTCTAATGAAGGGAAGGACATCGGCTCCAATCCGTCGGAACCACCCCAGAAGTCGGAACCATCGGGCTCTATGGCTGATTCCTCTCATGATGCCACTGCCGATAGAACTATGACGGATGCGCCTAGCTTCAAGGCTTCACGCAGCCGAGACGATGACGATGGCGAAGGCCCTCCATTGAAGCGAGCTAAAACCGAGGAGGAAATGGATGTTGTTTCCCCAACAACCGCCGCATCTTATAATTCTACCGCTCCGTTGACAGTAACACAGATTAAATACCTCGTGATGGTTATTCGGAGTTTGCGGCGGACCAAGGATGCTCGTCCTTTCACGATGCCGGTTGATCCTATAAAGCTCAATGTTCCTAATTACTTTGAAGTTATTACCAACCCAATGGATCTTCAAACCATGGAGAAGAAACTGAACAATAAGGAATACTCGTCGCCGCGTGACTTTTTGGCCGACTTTAACCTGATTCTCACGAATTGTGTCACTTTTAATGGCCGCGAGCACCCAGTGTCCGAAAACGGACGAGTTATGAAGACTGTGTTCGAGAACCATATGGCAGGATTTCCGTCTGCTGACTTTGTCGAACCTCAAAAGTCGAAATCTACTAAAAAGAAGGGTGGGGGAAACACCACCGTCAAAGCTGCTGCGCCTAAACCGCCAAAGTCGGTAGCGCCTGTCCCACAAACGATTAAAGCGACACAGACTAAGAAGGAATCGAAACGTCCCGTACCAACTGCAGCTATTACCGCCGCCTCCCCTACATTTGGTCTCCAACCGTCTGGTATCCCCCAGATCCGCCGAGATTCTACCGCAAACGACAGGCCCAAGAGAGAGATACACCCACCAGCGCCCAAGGATTTGCCATATTCTGATGTCAAGCCTCGACGCAAAAAGGCTGCGTCGGAACTCAGGTTCTGCGATATCGTTCTCAAGGAGCTTCACAAGAAACAGTACCATGATACAGCATTTCCATTTTATGTACCAGTGGATCCTGTAGCGTTGAACATACCTGATTACTTTAAGATCATCAAGAAACCCATGGATCTAAGTACAATTTCGACAAAGCTGAAAACGAATCAGTATGACAGCGCTAGTGATTTCGAGGCTGACATTCGCTTGATGTTTTCTAATTGTTACAAATTCAACCCTTCGGACCAGCACGTTCATAAGTGTGGCAAGGCTTTAGAAAATGTCTTTGATCAGAAGTGGGCCGAAAAGGCTTCCTACACTCGGGATAATCCTGGCAGCCATTCTCCGGTTTCTGTTTCGCCCCCTGTGGAAGATGAGGATGAGGATATGAGCGGGGATGAGAGCGAGGATCAAGAACAGAACATCCGTCTGCTCGAGCAGCAACTCGAGGCGATGAAAGATCAGATATCAGCGATGAAGAATGGGCAAAAGAAGAAAAAGACTCCTCCTGCTACCTCTGCCAAAAGATCGAAAGGTGGTTCTTCTCGGAAAGGCTCGTTAGTATCTGCACCCCCCCCGGCCAATCCTTCTAGACCAAAGAAAGGCAAGAAGGAGAAAAAGGTTCCTTACATTACTATGGAGCAAAAGACGGAACTTTCCGAGAGGATAAATTTTCTGCCAACCGGAAAGATGGCTTATGCTCTTAAGATGATAAGAGAAAATATGCCCGATCTGGGAAATGTATGTACTTATATCTGCCCTTACTACCTATACTGTTACTAACTGTGTACTAGACAGCTGATGATGAGATTGAGCTCGATATCGATGAGCTAGACCCCCAAACATTATACAAACTTCACACGTATGTTACTAGACATGCAGAGAAGAAGCCCAGCGGATATGTCCCACCGCCACCCCCCCCCGCACCGGTCACAGAATCAAAGTCAAAGTCCAAAAGTCTCCCGAAATCGAAAAAAAACAAACCCATGTCTGCTGTCGAGCAGGAAGCTAAGATCAAAGACCTTCAAGCTAAGCTCCAGAACTTTGACAATCCAACCCCACAGCCATCTAACTCTGGTATTTTAAAGCCCTTTCCCTTAGAGTTGCACGTTGAAGGATCCATATGGCTAACGATGAATCTAGCTGCCCATGGCGATGATAGTGACTCGAGTGATGATGATGACGAGAGTTCGGGTTCGGAGAGTGAGGAAGAGTAGACCTGGTCTGGCGAAAAAACACCCTTTGCAGCAAAAGCTATTACTTTCAAAAACTTAATTGCTTGAGTCATTTCAAATGGTATGAGAGGCAGGTGGCATAAAAAAGAGCAAGTTCTATCGTTAAGCTATTATTCATGTACCCGTCTGACGAAAAGAACATGGTCCATTGTTCATTTTTGTGTTCGGGGGAGAGTAACTTGCTTGTACTGTGAGCCAGCGTCTGGGGATGTGAACATAGGGGGATAAGTGCGGGGTTTGTTTTAGGGGAGAGAGGCGGAATGCTGTCCTATGAGAGACGTGGCACGGGCGGAAGGTTGCAGTCTTTTTTTACGATGGCGGGGTTGTCGGCGGCATCTTGGCTTTTTTTTCTACATTTTTTCATTGATTGATTGCATGCTGACTGGCTGACAATTCTTCCATTATAACTTGACTAACGTAATGGCCTTTCTTCATCTCTACTTTTCTCTCTCCTCTCGTCTTTTAAAAACGTCCTTGGGCTTCTTTGTTTTTGCTCCTCCTCAATTTTTACCTTTTTACTTCTTGTACCTTTACATATTTTTTTTTATCGGCACAGGGGTGTTCTTTGCTTCATGTTATTTTCTTCCTTCCTCCCTTTCTCTCTCTTTCCTCCTTCACTGAACATATTCATTCGGGTCTTGTGTGAGCATCGTGATATTCCATTTATCCATCCATCAAGCCATCGAAAATCTCATTAGCTTCTCCGGCGAATGCCGAACGAAAAAATAATACCCGGAGAAGAAAGCATCATATCATCATAACAAACTCGGAACCCAAACATTGAACTTTTTTTTTTTAAATTTTATTTTATTTTTATTCCTACACTTTTCCATTTCTTGTACACTACAGTATCATTATTTTTCTCATTAATTTTTTCATTTATTTTCCCCTTCACCTCGGCCGTTCACATGATAGCTTAAAAAAAAAAACAATTAAATTGTACAATATTATTTACAAGTAGGTGGCATTCCTATCATTTATTTACAGTATTGGTTTCCCCTTTTCCATTTTTATTATTATTTTTTTTACTTTTATTTATCACCGTGCATATGATAGTCAAATACCTTTTTTGACACACTAGAGACTTTGCGATTTTCCATCCAGAGTCAAATCCAAGCGATCTCATTGGCCCAGAACCCTGTTTGACCTACATCCAGAGTCTTTTCGCAAAGTCCCTACTCTCTCTCCCTTAGGCTTTATTTACTTGAGCTTTTTTTCTTCTATCCTTTTCTTCCTATTTTTATTTTTATTTTTATTTCCGATGTAGTATTGCCGGTATTACGTGACGTGAAGGCGGGCGGGGGGGGGGGGGGTTTACTCGAG
>JACCEG010000153.1:224097-248435 GCA_014065205.1 Tuber brumale
TTTTTTTTTATATCATATATTACTTGATTAGGGTACAAGAATGTGCATGCAGCGTAAGCTATGGCAAAAAGAAAACCCTTAATTTCAAACATCCCTCCCCCCGCCAGGTAAAAGCCGTCCGTCCCAAGCCCCTCTGGTATGGAGCCAACCGCACATCTCGCCTCCAGCCAGACCCATCCCTACCTCGCAAGCGAACTCGGAGAATAAGAGAAGCCTAACTAGAAACAAGCAGGAAACATCAGGAAAAACCCCCCGGGAAATCTCGGCCCGAAGGCACAAAAGAAACCAATTAATATCCCAAATGCACCCCCTATAGGGATGACTAGCCAATAATAAAAGTCGGGGCGGTAATGCCTCACCCAGTGTGGGCTCACAAGGAGGTATGGAGGTAGGTGTCGACCTTGTCACCTAGAGGAAGAGCTGTTGGGCAGAAGGCGCACCGCCACCTTCAAGCCCTGACAAGAGGTAGCAGTAAGGTGCTAGCTGGGGATGGGATGGTGCCGGAGGAACTCCAGCGAAGTGGGGGTAGCAGTAGGGTGCCAGCCAGGGTAGCAGTAAGATGCCAGCTTGGGTGGGGGTGCGGGTGCAAAACCCGCGAAGAGTGAAGATAGCAGTAAGATCCAAGCTGTCTGGTAGCAGTAGGGTGCCAGCCAAGGGGTGGTGTAGCAGTAGGGTGCCAGCCGATCGCAACCGTGGGGAGTGTAGAAGGAAGGCATCCATCCCTAAGCGACAAAAAGGCTGTCAGTATCGTGTTCGTGTCCTTCTAGGCGGCCTCCAGCAGGCCCCAAACAAAGCCAGCTGTTTTACCACATCTCTCATGTAGTCCCTTCTTCTCAGAGAGATAGTGTAACTATAGTGGATGGGATACCACCAGCTGAAGTGATGAGTGAGGAAGGAGAGTGGCGAAATCAACCGTGGCCTATTGAGGAAACCTGACACAACTCCCCCAGTTTCTTTAGGAGAAGGGATACAGGAATCCATTGTAATCGCGTACCGTAAACTGTAATCCCAGCCATCTGCCAAGATGAAGAAAGGGTTGTAGCCGACCATGCTGATGCTAAGCGAAGCTAGAGCAAAAGCGGGGTAAAGAGGTTTCTGGACATCGTGAAATGCCAGATGGGAGGATAGAGTATCCCAGGGGGGTAGACCCACAGGGAAAGGGATGGGGAGCCAAGCTCGAAGTCTAGAAGGATGGATAGAGATAGCCTACACCCCCCCCAAGGGGAGGGTGCAGACCGAAAAGTGGTGATAGTTTGGTGTGGTGTTGAGTCTATCCCAAATAGGAAATAAATTTCAATCACCGGAGGTGTAGCGGAGACGGAGGATGCACTTTGACGGAGTATTTATTGCAGTATTTTATTTTACTCCTGCTAAGAGTTTGTCATGCCACAACTACTATACCGCATTATCTGGTCATATCCGCAATGGCGCTGGGGTGCGGGGAATACATGTGGGTAGATTGTGAGAGGATGATCAAAGCAAGTAATATTTCTTGCCGGTGGGGAAAAGACTATAAACTAGGAGAACTCAATAGGAAAAACAAACTTCATATATAGAAATGAACCTAATCCTAATCAACAAACTCTCTAGTAGTATCATATACTAGTATGTGCTCACAATTGCAATAGATTCTCCTGCAGAATCAACACTCACAATCTCTTCTACCTCAGGAACAGATTCTATGTGACAGTCATCAACCTTAATATAATGTATTTTACTGGAGTATCTGAAGATGCCGAGTAGATGTGAATGTGATAAGTTTATTGATAGCTATGCTCTGATCTCAAAGAGAAGAGATATAAGTAGAAATAGCTAATGGAGATCTCAATAGATTTGCTAAACAGCTAGCTAGTACTATATCACTAGTCAGTTAAGTCACAGACTTGCAAGCTATTAAAAATGTCAACAGAAAAGAAGTAATTGTTCAATAATGTGTATTCAGAACTGCATTTGGCAAAGTCTGCCCCTCAAAGTTCTGGAGGATAGCAGTTCTTAAATACATCTTTCTGACTATCTTATAGCTTAAAACAAAACCAAATAATTTAGGCATCAATTGATACCTGGAGTCAAACATAAAACATAATATAAAACTTTACTAATCTAGCCTAATCTCATAAGCTTGTGCAATTTATGTATTTAAAAATATTAGACCAGTAACCAAATAACTAGTATTAGTCATATTCATCAGCACAAATAAATCCTTGCATCCAGTGTATTGTACACAACAGATACACAGAATGCCAGAATTTGAACCACGATTTGGGATGCGATGTTATGTTCCTCAACCGGTATCAGTTTCTCAGCAACGGGTAGACAGTACTTTCCTTCCTTCTTTCTCTCGACTATAGTTCTTAGACCTGTGTCTACGATAATGTGGGAGAGACTCTGGTATCTCTAGTCCTTATCACCTATCATACTCTTTCTCCCACATTACTCGCTCAGTAGAATTTTTGTCTCATATAATATTATATAAACAGTAGAGAGTGTAAGGGTTTTATATTCGTAAAAGCATAAACTAGTAAGTATGAAAGCAACTTAGAACGAAGCGTGAAGAGCCTATCTCCTTAGTCCTATCAACCTCCACTTATAGTTGCTCTTCATGCTATGTTTCTTACAACTAAGGCCCTGTTTGAATACGACTATTCCATTCCGTTCCCCCATACAAACAACCGTTCGCCCTCCATTTCGAAATGGAAGGACTGAACTGGTGTTTGGCAAACTTAGAAGACGGCAACCATTCCGTTCGGAAATGGTTACAATAACCATTTCAATACAGAGTAGCTTGGTAATTAAAAAAATAATATGGAAATAACTTCTATGTATATAGTGATAAAATTACATAATACCTTAATTCAACTCCATATATGAAATAATATCTTGGCCAAAGCTCAGAAAACAACAAACTAACAACACCCTGTATAAGGCTTGTCAAAGGTTAGTAAAAGGACATTTTGCCTCCCTATATTTGACCATGTCACTTACCTGTCACTTGTAGGATCCTCCATTCCAGGAGCTACTGGCAGGAGCTGAGCTTCCTCCACAGGTTGGTTTGGTGATTTGAGTTCCATGATAGTTGTTAAATAGAGAAAATTCTGTTATTTTAGTTAGGGAGAAAGTTTTCTTGTTGCAATGAACAGTTGCATTGAATGGTCAGTACATTCAAACACCATTCATCAGTACAAGCGTTCCCAAATGGGTGGGAACCGTTCCTCCTTACATGACTATTTTGAAACTGAATGGTCAACCCGCCTTCCATTCCTGCCAATCAGGGCCTAACTAATCATATGACTCTTAGGGTCACATGCGCAAAACCCATGCCCTCTAAGCGAGATTATGTGCTAAACATAACATACCTATAACTCATAACTATGAGTCACGTGAAACTATTATCTTATCAAGTCATATGCGTGAAACCCATGATCTCTAAGCGAGGTCATGTGTGAAACATAACTTATCTATAGCTTATAACCATAGGTTATGTGAAACTATCATCTGATCAAGTCATATGACCCAAGTGGTCATATGCGCGAAAGCCATGACCTCTAAACGAGGTCATGTGCGAAACATAATATACCTATGACTTATAACTATGAGTCATGTGAAACCCCTTTCTTGCCAAGCCACATTCATGACATGTGAAGTGATATAGTAACTGTGGCCAGAAGACACCTAGACAAGTACCAGATGCACAGCAGGCAACTAGGTGTAGCAACCAAATCCAGAGGAGATAGAGAACACAATCAGACAAAGCAACTAAATTTACAAGAGTTACCAGACACAACAAGATGTAGCAACCAAATATTCAGCATATATCTTGATATTGTACTGGGATCTAGAGCCTACCGCATCTGTCAAATTACCAGATTCACAGAATACAAGAGTGCAACTCACGCTGCTGATCTAAGTAATACTTGGCAATTTATAAAATCTGTCTGCAAACATTGTCTTTGTTATGAGATGAGTATCCTGCAATAGCTAATATACAGAAGCAGCAAGTATTAGATAAGTAAAGGATATGTCAGGCTGTAACTTGGTGGACATTGGTGTCGAGTAGATATTCTTTAAACTGTTGGAGTACTGGCACTAAGTAGATCTAGGGGCCAAAGTATCATAAGCTGTGTCTCTAGGATCCTGTAGGAATCTGGCCTCAAGGTTAGCATTTAGTCAAAATCTTACCAAAGACTTACCAGACTGTAACTTTGGAGATATTGGTACTCTGTAAATATTCCTTAGACTATGAGGAAGCTGGCGTAAAGTAGGCCTAGAGGCTAAAGTGTTGCAAGGTGCATCCCAAGGACTCTGTAGTAATCTAGTATCCATATTAGCACTGAGCTAAAGCTTCACCAGGAAATACCACTTACATAACAGCCTGTAACTGTATGGTTGATGATACTAAGTGGGTAGGCTTTAAGCTAGTGGAAGGCTGGCATTGAGTAGATCAAAGAGCTAATGTATTGAAAGTTGTGTCATAAGAACCGTGTAGGAATCTGGCATCAATGTTTGCACTTAGTAAAAGCCTTAATAAAGACTTGCTAGGCTGCAGCGCTATGGATATTGGCACTGTATAGGGATTCTTTTGACTGTTGGAGGACTGTCATTGAGTAGGTCTAGGTGTGAAAGTGTTGGAAGCTCTATTTCCAGAACCCTACTGGAATCCGGCATGAAAGTTAGTATTCAGTTACAATCTTACCAGAGAATACCACTTCTATAACAGCCTATAACACCATGGAGATTGGTGTCCAGGGGTCATTTTTTGCACTATTTGAAAGCTGGCATTGGATATGTCCAGGTGGAAAAGTCTGCCATGCTTCAACCTAGAAACCTTGTAGGGATTTGGCATCAAAGTCATCACTTTGTCAAAACCTTAGTAGAAAATACTACTTCTATAACACATTGTAGCTCTATGAATATTGGTGTTGAGTAGACATTCTTTGCACTGTTAGAGGGTAGCCTTGAGTGTGACTATGTGCCAAAGTATTGGAAGCTGTATTGTAAAAACCCTGCAGGAATCAGGTATAAATTGAGTACTTGGTTAAATCCTTGCCAACGACTCACCAGACTGTAGCTTTATAGACAGTAGTGCAGTGTAGATAGTCTATAAACTGTTGGAAGGCTGGCATTGAGCAGACTGAGGGGGTAACATATTGGGAGCTGCGTTCCAAGAGCTCTGTACGTATCTGGCATCAAAGTCAGTACTAAGTCAAAGTGATATTACAAATACCACTTTCATAACAGGCTGTGATCTCATAATTAATAGTGCTGAGTAGATATTATCTTGACCTTTGAAAAGCTGGTATTGAGTAGATCTAGGAGTCGAGGTATTGAAAGCTGCACTGAAAGGTCCATATAATAATCTAGGATCCAGGTTAGCACTTGGTCAAAGTCTAGCCAAAGACTTGCTAGGCTGTAACTCCATGAATATTGGCAGCTAGAAGATATTCTCTAAACTGTTGGAGTGCTGGCATTGAGTAGACCTAGAGGCAGAAGTGTCAGAAGCTGCATCCCAAGGACCCTATAGGAATCTTGTGTCAATGTCAGCACTCAGTCGGAACCTTGCTAAAAGCTCGCCCAACTGTAATACCAGGGATATTGGTGCTAAGTAGATATTTGCTAGACTATTGGAAAACTGGAATCGAGTAGGCCTAGGTATTAAGGAATCAGAACCTGTGTTGTAAAGGCCCTACAGGTATCTGCTGTCAAGATCAGCACTTAGTCAAAACCTCTCCTAGACCTCATCAGGTTGTAGCCCTATCAACATTAGTACTGAGTAGATGTTCAGTAGACTGTTGAAAAGCTGATATCAAGTGGGCCTAAGTGCTAAAGTATTGGAACCTGTGTTGTAAGAACTTTGCAGGAATCTGGTATCAAATTCAGCACTTAGTTAAAACCTCGCCAGAGATTTGCTAGGCTGTAAGTCTATGGATATTGTGTCAATGAGATGCTCTTTAAGCTGTGGCAATGCTACTGTTAAGTAGACCTAGATACCAGAGTATAGCATGCTGTGCTGATAGGGCCCCGAGTGAATCTGGCTTCATGGTTAGCCCTAGTACTTAGCCAAGCATCATGGCAAGGTAGGATGTTGTGTGATTGCAAGAGCTAAAGAATACGATAGGAAAATGAACTACAACCCACTTGAGTCATATTACCACCAGCAGAACTTGACTATCACTTGGTTTTACAGTCAAAACTGGTGGCATTTTTGCTCTCCTATTTTTTTAGGACCTAAAATAAATTTGCTTTTCTGTCTCCTATTTGTACTGCTATATTAATGTTATGTTTCTTGCTGAAAGGCTAGTTCTCATACTTACCAGGGCTAGTATAGTATAAGATCTTTGTTGTCCAAGCCATACTAGTATGACCTCTGGGTAACAGTAACCAGATCCAGAAATGGCGCTTGCTAGGTACTCTCTTAAGATGGCTTTCTAATGTCCTAGATATTGCCTGTTACTACTAGACGCCTCAAACATCCTCGGTTATATCAGCAAAAAATCCTATTTTTCCCCTATACCTCATGAGGTATATGAGGGATGGGGGGCCAAATTATAAAACTCAAGTTGTTGTTTCTCTTATTCATGCCCCATAACTCTGGCTAGCTCTTGGTGTTAAGGGGTCTTTTTTGTTTAGTCTGGTATTCTATTGCCATGCAATCTCTTCCAGACATAAAATGTGCTATTTGAGCTATTGCACAGTCCATTAGAGCTTAGACTCTGCTCCTGTTATTTTCCTGTCCTTGTCTCTCTCCCGCAGGAATTGTTCCGTTGTGGATATCTGACCCGCGACTCAATCATGCTTTCCAGCAGCTTAAACGTGCCTTTGCCACTGTTGATTTAAACATCCCTATCCTATCTATCACCTATCCATGAGCCTTTGAATGGCCCTAATTCACTGTTCATGGTCACTCTCTTGCTTCTGTTTACCCATGCTTATTTCTCCCCTCCTTGCTGTTCCTTTTGACCTAATCCTACCCCAACACTTTCCCCACATACATCAGCAAAATATTATCCTGTGTCTGATGCACCTGTCTGACGTCCTGATGCGAGTCGCTTAACCCTTACAGCCTCTGCATCTTGTGCCTCAGGACCTGCTCTGCAATGGCCGAGATGTCCAGTGCATCCTGTACGACTTGGACATACTACGATACCTGAACTATATCCTGCAAGTCTTCTGCACACTGCGACGGCTGAAAGAGGTCCTCTGTGCCCCCCACTGGTCCCCATTCTTCTCATTCGCCGTTCTTTGCCTATCGCCCTCCCCATGTCCTGATGGTTGCCGCACGTCTTCCTCTCTCCTGTACAGTAATGGATGTCATGAACGTCAGCTACGCATTTTGATGTACTATTATTTTTCCCCTATCGCCACCAGTCTCCAGGGCGTTGACCACTACTGCTACTCTTCCTCTAATTTCTAACTTGGGTCAAACGGTTATCTGGTGTCAGTCCCTTACGCGGTCTTGTATTTTTTCGCCATAATATGCAGCTAGACATTCCACAGCCCTAGTACTCTGGTTGATATCACAGGTTCACTAATGATTGTGGAGACAGCTTTATCTTTTGTTCCTTTAATTATTACTATTCTATGATTTCTCGCTTATTATCTATCAACCCTTCCTGCTCCCAGTACCTCACTATCTGTATTCTCTTCATATTAGCCACGTATTTAATATTAGGAGATTTTGCTTAGTACTATTGCATAACATTTGAGAAATGGTACTAGGCCAGATCTCCCTTTCTTTTGCCTGCGTACTATATCTCCGGAGATGAGATATCGCCTATGACGCTGAACTTCTAGAGTTCGTTGAGAGGCTATAGTTAGATTCGATAGCGGATCAATTTATCTGGTTGAATGTTCTTAAATTGATCCGACTGTTGAATAGCCATCTGCGCTTGTCCTGGGGCATTAGGTGGGCTGGACCCACGATTGTGCCAATTTCCACTATTATAATGCTTTGCCCATCCGACCTCATTTGCTACTGGACTGCAACAAGCTTGTGTAACTCTAATGCATATCTAGAGTTAAGTACACTCAATATCTTGACCCTTGCCAGTCGGTAGACTCTATTTTGGTGCCGGTAGTCACGGAGCTTGAACCACGAGATGAGTTTCCCAGGTAGCTGACCTCTTAGTATACCATACATTTCATCAGTGCTAGCCTGTACCCAAACCCAATCATTGTGACTAGACGTATTTCGGAACCGCTCGTTGACAGTACATTGTGTGTGGTTGATATCTAAACATCTGTTTCCTGGAATGAGAGAATTGCGATTTCAAGTTGAGTTAGTAGTTCAATATAGAGGTGTCAAAGTATTTCTGAATCATGCGGAAGATGGCTCTCAATGGGCAGGCTCTGCCGGCTATATCCCAGTAATTCAATACACATTGTCTCAGTTGAAATTCTCATGACTTTGCAAAAATCTCCAATGTTGGCGACATCATGCCAGCGCCTCTTCTGCACCCTACGATTTGAGGATGGCAGAGATTTAGTACTTGTTTTGTCCAAAATGTCCACCCTGTGTATTGGGAAATCAACTCTGGATATTCGCAGAAAATCTAGGTTCAAAAGTCTCATTCAGATCACATGGTGTCGCCCGTAGTTGTGGAGGATCTGCCACGTGGGTCACTTTTTTTTTGAACATCGCCATCCATCTTTAATCTGTTCCTTGTATGCTAGCTCGCTGAACTTAGTAGAATACTGTGGGATGTTATCAAACGTGTACATATGATCCCAGAAGTGCTGAAGTAGATGTCTCTTAATAAAGTTGAAATGAGATTCTGCATAGATCAATTCCATACATTGATAGTTTGGTTCCTCCTTTTGCTACTCCTATATATGGTGCTTCTTTGTTTGGACTACTGATTGATTCACTAGGGTTCCCTGACATCGTAGCTCTCTATACTGGTCTTGAATCTTTGAACATCTTCTTTTAGAGATTGTAAACTCCAAGAAGATATCTTTCGTTGAGCAAAACCGATTCCGATATAGTTCTATAAAATCGGTGGTCTGGGCCGTATGGCTTCGGTATTGGGCTATGAGACTGAAATTGAGTAATGGCCGGACACAGGCGAGGGCAAGTTTGAAAGATTGCTGTTGAGTACTATCCGGGAGTCTCAACGCCACGGTGAGAACACTCAAAAGACTATGACTTAAATTCCTCATCTCCTTTCCCTGCCCCTGTGTAACCTCGCGGTAGGCTTTTTTGGGTACATAGAATCTGGGGTATGCTTGTAAAGATGTTCCGGCATCATCAAATGCTTCCAGCCATTCATGTTTTTCTGAAATACTGGAACCCAATCCTTCATGTGCTGGAAAAGTCCAAGATAAATAGTATGGAGTAAATCTGGCTGATGCAGATCCGCAGCGGAAACGCGCTGAAGTTCATGAAAAACATATTGGCCAATCTTGATATTAAAAGTATTAAATGTGATGTTGACATCGCCCAATCTTGACTCCTGTGCCGCAACTGGAATTTCTTCCTCCAGGCGCTCATATCTGGTATAATCTCTGGCTCGATTCCTCTCTCGCATGTTGGATTCTAACATATCCACAAGTATTTCACATTTAGGACTGGTATTGGATTTAATGCGATGCAGCATAATGTTTTCCCTATAGTCTGCAATCTAGGACCCAATATGGGGAAGGATCTCACAATTTTCCCATTGGCACAGTCAATTGAGACACTATTAAGCCCCGCCTCTTGTAAGGGCTTGAATAGGAGCTCGAATACGTCTTGTAGTATGTTGGTGTTGATTTGCCTCTGGTGCACTACAGACAAAGAGGAGTGAGGGAACTTGAATGGGACAGGCAATAATGGAAGAAAGAGAACTGCCATCACTCGAGGTCGGTTACACTTGGTCGACAGAAGATTTCCAATTGTAATAGATGCTGGCCACTCCTTCTTGTCACCGGAGAAGTTGCTGAGGTGCATCTGATTTGACATCACAATAATTAGAACCACTGTCGTGCCAAATGGAGGTGTTACCTATTGTCAGTTAGCCTCCATATTTGGGATAAGTGGAGGATACTATATTGGCACCCTACTTGAATGTCCCACTACCAATGCATTGTGTGAATTTCTGAATATACTCATTGTCCATTGAAATTGTGATTATGTCGCCGAGTGTAAACAAAATCCTCTTTGTACGCTATCTGTCGAAGAAAGTCTTGGATATAGTCTAGAACATTATGGTAGAAGAAATGCAAAGCCCTCATGCCATCCTCAACTTGACCTTTGAACTATTGTAAGGATGGGCTATACAGATTCAATAACTAGAGGTAGTTCACGAGAGTATGCATTGAGCTATAGCTGACGTCAACTGAATTGCTGAGGCTATTTGAAAAATATTTATTAATCCGTGACTTGGATACCTTGCGTTGTATGAACCAAGATGCAAGTTTGAAATCGTGTACACTAGCAAATAGTTTCCATGGGTCCTCACACAGATTTGGGCATTCTTGCACAAATCTCTCGATGTCTTCAATAGATTCCTCAGTACTGGGATAATACTGCTGTGGGCAGGGAGCGGATAACGCGTTGACCATATAGAGTGATTCCCAGTCAGATTCACTGGCAACCTCTTTGTTAGTGGTATCTTACTGCCAGCTAGATATACCGGCATCTGATTCGTAGTCGGACTCTGCCCGATTATTCTCATGAGCTGGGACATTGTGGGGCAATTGGGAGGATTCCACGTCATGAATACTCTTTGCAGAGGTAGTACTCTGTATATACAATGCGAGAAGATTGGCGACGTCGGTGTGTGCTCTTCGCAGGTGTTGCTCATAGGCGCTAGTACGGGTGTATTTGTGGCAGCAAAATGCACATCTCATAGGCCTTGCAGAACTTGGCTTAGTGGATCGTAAGAAGCTTGTTTGTATTATGACCTGAAGTTGTAATGCTCTCTTTTATGCATCTGGATCAAAATGGCAAATGGATCCAAGAAGTTTCAACAATCATCAGACTCGGCTGATGGTTAATTCGGTTCAGCCTATGGATGCCAGCATCATCTGCATCAGACTATGTTTTGTTTGCGAGAAAGGCTTTCATTTACACTTGAATAGAAGAGATCCAGCTTGTGAGTTCAAGTGCGTATGATGTCCACATTTTAAGTTGTGGAGAAGAGAACAGGCATCACAGGTGTCTTATGATTGAGTTCAAAATAACTCGGGAACAGTTTCAAGATACCTGGAGTGTCAAGGATTGATATTTAAACTCAATTGATCATGACCTAGAGAAGGTCAAATCAAGAAAAGTATCGACAACTTACACAGGATTCAGTAAATACACAAAGCTCACAATATCAACCCACAGAACTAATCAGAAGACATGGCTCACAATAATAATATGTAGTATGCCCATATGCCAAATATTCAAAAGGGTCATATAGCCACACCAGGGCACATATACGTGCTCCCAGCTGTGGCACTTGCTGGGATAATTATCACTCCGTAGGCTAGGAACAATAAAATCAACCAGTACTAGACTAGACTTACCTTCACCGCATGACGATCCTGGCAGACAGCTTCATGCGGCGTTGAGAAAAGTGGTCAAAGATCAGATGGCAGCACGGAATTACACCAATATCAATACTTTCCTGCAGGATGACTTCAGTGAGATTTTCTATGGCATGAGGTGATTGTGCCCAGCTTGCGACGCTCTAGTGACAGCAGGTGCCAAAGACATTTACTTGAGGTAGCAGATTGAAGATGCCATCATTTCCCTTGTTAAGGACTGTGGCAAGAAGTTAATGGATAGTCTTCTCAAGAAAGGTAGACCTCAACCTGCACCAGGCGCACCTGCAATCATCTCTGCATACGTCCTTGTTGAAGTAATCTTGTGGCCACTGGGAGCCTTGGGTAAATGGCACGTGAACTCTCCTGAACAGCTTGCACTCGAGAATGCTGCATATCCCCCAGCTAGTCAAAATGTGCCTAAATAGCCAGCGGCTGTAGGTGCCCACATTCCCCAAGCTTGTCAGAATGTTCCGCAACAAGTGGCGTGCGAGATTGCCAAAGTTCTCCAAGCAAGCAAGATCCTGCCTGAATAGCAAGTGCCTAGGAATGCCGAAGTTCTGCAAGCTACTCAGAACGTTCTGTAACAGCTGGCGCTCATGAATGCTGAAGTTCCCCTAGCTCATCACAACATGCCCCAACAGCCGGTGCTCAGAAATGCTGAAGTTCCACAAGCTGGTCAGAAAGTTCCACAACACCGGTAGCTCTGGAATGCTGAAGTTCCCCAAGCTGGTCAGAATGTTCTGTAACACCCTGCACCAGGAATCCTGAAGTTCCCAAAAATGATCAGAATATGCCTCAACAGCTAGCGATCGGGAATGCAGAAGTTCCACAAGCTGATCAGAATGTTCAGCAACAGCTCGCGCCTCAAGGTATTACGGCTATCAGAACCGGTTAGTCCACTACCCTAAATGATTTGAGTTTCCATACACTGATCAGGAAAATACAGATTAGAACACATTACTAGTACGTCCATATGCTGTACGTATTGTTTGGGTCCAGCCGTCAACGTGTGGTGCAAGTCAGTCCGGATCCGTGAGGATATTGGTGGAAGCTCAACCTGACTATCAATCAATCTATTGGTGAGGCAATCACATATCGGGCGTACGATTTGGTCAGTTAGATTTCATGGATCTTGTCGGATTGTTCGCCATGATTTTGAGGTGGGTACCTATCCGATGGATTTGTTATATCCTAGGCGCTACTGGTGAAGGAAGCAGAATATTCCCCAGATACCCAGTTTGACCTTTATCCCAGATGAACTGTATTTTTATCGCAAATAATGAAACACTGCACACCTGGTTGCTTTCAAATGAAGTACTGTGGGACCCAGTCGATATTTTGGTATATTGTTACCACAGTGAAGGCGACCCGAGACCAGAAACACCAGCAGTTAGGGGCCACTCCTATGCTGGAAATGATGCAGTGTGGAATATTGGCCACGAATGAGATCTAAGCATACATCAAATGCATACTAGGGCTCCTGCACTGAAGGCACCGGCTAATGCCAGTTACAGCAGTGGCTACCTGGTAGCAGGTTTGCAGGTGGGAGACATGACAGTCACAGTGTCTTCACCCAGCGTTGATGGGCAAAATGATGGGTATGAGCACGGGATAGTACTCTCATATCTGTCATTCCCGGGATATGCGTCTAGCATGGATGCGAACAATCACAGAAGGGATAAGCTGATGGAAGGGATGCTATCTCATGACGCAGCTTCCAACTTATGCAAGGGAGAAATCATTCCATCTCTCTCAGATCATGTCCAATAGGAACCAAAAAACTGGAGTCTCCTGAATCGACAAGCTCTGGCTGAGGAATCAACAACTCCGGAAACACTCAAGAACTGACTGAAGCGTGCGTACAAGTTGTACTTGAAAATGTTCTAGCAGTGCAGCCAAAGAGGCGGCGCTGGGGCTCGATATCACCTAGTGACGTGATGGATTGGACATTGTGGGAATTAGATGTGGTGTTGGTCTAGATCGGTAGTATTAGCAGTTAGTCCACGTATTATATTAGAGGGAATCATGGATAATCTCTACTTTCTTCTGTTTTTCATATGTATCATAAATCCTCTCATCTCTCTCATAATATCCTCCGTTTCCTGAGCTTTCATATTATATCGCATAGATGCCCGCGTGGCATATCGAGATATCATAGCACCTTGCCAATAACATCGTCCCTGCCATGTGTGGTTGTGGGTTAGGGTTTCGCTTTCAGTCAAGTGAGGTTCCAACTGGCCAGGTAGTGGATGACTCTTGGTGTCACCCCTGCGTGCAGCTTAAAAGTTTATTTCATGATTAAAAAAGTAAACACCTCGCAATGCTACATGTCTATCATGATATGTTAAGAATCATACTACATATAAGCTGAACTATTTTCAGACACTCGCAGGACATTTCTCTGGAAACAGGTTGATTGAGGTGACGCAATTTGTTTTTGACGTCTGTCGATATCAAGGTCAAGGCTGTGTTTGCTTAAAAGCTCAGTTCCGGGTTTGCTTGCTGCGTATTAGATGTCTTTCCCCTTACCGTACCAGTTCCCTCTCCCCTTGCCCTACCAGTTCTCTCTCCCCTTGCCCTACTTGTGCTCACTCTCCCATGACCCTCCCCTTTCTTTCTCGCAGGACGTCCACCTCACACTGCTTAACCCTCTCGCCAACACTCCACACCCCGCAACTCTAATACCCCCGCCCCCTCCCACATCTCTCTATACATCAGTCAAAGTCCTTGCCCCCTCACTCCCCCCATATAAAGATTTTTGTCGATTTTGTTCCTGGCTTTTCCCCACCTTTCCCGCAAACAAGAAAAAAGCAAAAAAGAATGCTGTATGAGCAATTAAGATGGCCAATGCAATAGTATGTTTTACCCAATCACTGGCTCTTGTGCCTTACTAATAGTATATTCTTTTTTGATAGATACTGCACTCCTGAATATCTTAAAAGTAACCTGAGGAGAGGCATACGTCACATGATGCCTTGGAGTATGGCATCCAGAGTAGCCAATAAAAAGTAAGCAATCAATCTCGATTACTATTCTATTTTTTTATTTTTTTATTTTTCAATTTTTAATTTTTTAATTTTTTATTTTCTTTCCTCCAGATCCCTGGACATGATCAAACCTTTAATGAGAGCAGTAGTGGGAGGCCAAGTGAGGTTATGGTAAAGAACCCACCTTTTGAGTCAGTGGTGGAGGACTCCTCATAAGTGAAAACCTTAAGTAATATGTGTTATTCAGAAACTGTTAAACTAACTCTCGTATTTCAATTAGGGGGTGCTATTGTGAAACAGCATACATGGTTAGGCAGATGCCTAACTCAAGTATATAACTGGGGGAAATAAGCAGAAATCTTTGATAGGAGAATCTGTGGAGGAAGGCTCATCTCGATAAAATAGATAAGGTAAAGAATTAAAGTGTAGAACAATATTATCTTGATAAGATCTCTTCTCCATTGCTTGATGATGTCTGTAAAGCGCGGGCGGCACTTGGATATTTATATCCCGCATCTGAGTGTTCACAGACTACATCTAACTACTATGCCTCTGCAGTACCACTCTGGTTTTAATACGCAAACATCCAGAATCTTATAAGTGTGAGCAACATTTGACCCTGAAACTTATCACAACCTTTCACGGTTATGGAGTAGTATTCCTCTGCTGAGATAACTGGGCTATTTGTTATACCAAACAGCGGCCTCCAACCCAGTTGTCCGCATAGACTATTATCTTACCCCAGTCTTGTTGACTATCATTCCAGTAGTCTCTTCAGTCATGAAGTGATCAAGTTCATGCTGGGCCACCTAATGCTAATCGCAAGACCGAGCCTGACATGTCAACGTCTTATGGGTCTCTCACTTATTTAGGTATCCCTTTCTGAGTGTGCCTTCTCTTGGTCTGCCGGCCTCTTTACAGGGGTCCTATTTCTAGGATCAACCAATCTACAGCTAATCTCAGAAGGGTATGGGTAGATTCGGTATGCCCCTAATAGCCTCTGCTACTGGGACAACCTCGTGGAGTATTTGGCTGAAAATGTCCCGTCACCTTTGGCCTATTGTTTAGGAAGCTTAACTTTGAAGGCTACTATCTCAATGCGTACCCCATGGCGTTCTTCCGTTCCACTTCCCAGATATCGCCAAAGGTCTCCTCCCATTTATCCTGTGAAAAGCATGCGGTCGGACAGATGGTGGCGACGTATATAGTGTCATGAAGTTGGCTTCATTCATGTGACCTTTTAGTTATGGGACGAAACTCTTGAAATCTTGCTAATGACTTGCGGGCCCTATAAGAGGGCCGGAGGGGGGTGTTGGCTTCTCTTTAAAATCGAGGGTCTGTGCGCAGTTACCCTACTATGAGGTCTGCGCACTTCTTGTCTCAGATTTCCATATGCCTAACATGAGCTCCCTCCTACTAGGTTTTACCTCAAATACTTTTATGATTTTTCTAACCATATTTTTAAGACTCAGTATGATCAGGGTAAAAAACCTACCCCGTTTACTTAGCCATGGTAGGAAAACATTTTCCTCACTGTCTTACTTTTGCCCTTCCTGGGATGTCTGAATTTTCATTATGAGAATTCTCTATAATTTCCTCCGTGTTTTCCATACAGGTAGCTGGCTCCCATGTGTTCTCATCTTCTGAACACTTTTGCCATTTGACAGAGTACCACAGTTCCCACTTCGCTAGATAGCAACCGCGTATCCATTTTCTGTAAGAGCTAATCTCGCTTCTTACGATTTTTTCAACCTCCCCTTATAGATCGCCGTCAATGTCCTCTAGCTATCTAGGGGGTTACTGACGATTATCAAGACCTGATTCGCGATAGGATTCCAAAAGTGTGATATGGAATATGGGGTGAATGTTCCGTCCATCAGATATGTTGAGCTTGAAGGCTCGAGATCAACATTTTTCCATGATTTGGAATGGACCATATAGCTTTGGGCTTAGCTTCTTTGATTTCTGTTAGGTGCGAATGTTTTTTGTGTTTAATAGTACTTTGTCAACCTTGAAGTTCGGCTATTGTCGAGCTTTACGGTCATAATATTTTGATATTCCTTCTGGTGTGTTTTTTAGTGACCCTCTTACTTGTTCATGAATAATCTTAATCTAGTTCGTGTAGAGTGTTGCTCCTGGATTTTGTTCTTCTCACTCCTTCATCCACTTTGTATGTAGATGGAATTCATAGTTCATATAAAATGGTGACATCCTATGAGCGTTAGTTGTGGAGTTGTTATGGGCATGTTGAGCTACTGGTAGTAGCTGATACCAACCATCGTGATTATAGTTGACAAAAATTCGCAGTTATCCTTCCAGCACTTGGTTGCTACATTCTGTTTGTCTGTCAGTATGAGGATAGTATGCTGTCGACATCCTTCGCTTAATTTCCCGGGCTTTGCAAAGGGATTCCCAGAATTCTCCTACGAACTTTGAGTTCATATCCGCGATGATTTCAGTTGGTAGGCCGTACAGCCTCCATGTTTCTTTTAGGAAAGCATTTACAAAATCCTTGGCCATAGTTGAGGTCTGTAGTCCAATGAAATGTGCCATTTTTGTAAATCGATCAACTCCTACCATTATTTGAGTCTATTCTTGCGACTCTGGCAGGTGTGTGATGAAGTCCACTGAGATATACATACATGCTGCGTAGAGTATTTGCAGTGGTTGCAATAATCCATACTTAGTGTGTCTAGGGGATTTGTTATGTTGGCATTCATGGCAGGATCGAATGTAGTCTATGACTCATTCCGCAAGTCCTCTCTAGCAGAAATCCCATATAAGGATTTCTCAGAGTGTCTCTTTTCTGAAATGCCCGGCAACCTTTGCCTCATGACATCCTTCTGCGATCTTGGTGCATAGCGCCTAACTATCTGGTACCAACAATCTTTGCTTATAATATACTAGATCCTCGGTTAAAGTCCAGTCCTGAGAGAAATCCCTTCCTTTGTCTTGTAACCTGATGAGTACTTCCCTCCATTTCCTCAAAGCTGCGTCAGTCCCAATAGCTGCCTGTATCTCGCTTAAGAATTCAGGATTAAACTGCTTCATGCCTTTGCGTAGGATAATAGTGTTTGACATCAAAACCTTTTCTGGTACTTCTGAAATATTATACTAATATTCCTTGTTTTTAGCCGATGCCAGTAGGTAGCTGATCCTAGGTTCCTGTTCCTTCATGAACAAAGGTCTTGTCGCTATATCGCTGCTTCCGAATCCTGCGGTTCCGCATTCTGTCTCTCCCAAGTGGTCTACTTCCATCATATCTGAGGTGTTGACTTTTTCTACTATCAGTTGACCTATGCAATTGTCCATTCTTATCTGGTAGTCCACATTTTTGTGGTTGAATTGGACGACCTTGAGTTCTCCGGTATAATCGGCATCGATTACTCCTGCACTGGTGAAGATTCTACCTCCAACTGCTAGACTACTTCTTGGGGCAACTCTTCCGTAAGTTTCTTAAGGTAGCCCCATGGCTATACCTGACCTTATTAATTCTTATTCATATTTGGGGACAATGTCATCCTCTATGGAGTACAGGTCATACCGTGCCACCGTTCTTGAGCCCTA
The DNA here is from genome assembly GCA_014065205.1 of Tuber brumale. Classification (NCBI taxonomy): domain Eukaryota; kingdom Fungi; phylum Ascomycota; class Pezizomycetes; order Pezizales; family Tuberaceae; genus Tuber; species Tuber brumale. The sequence goes on from JACCEG010000153.1 coordinate 242,160, forward strand.
TGTCGGCAAGTATGCCATTTTGCTCAATCTCTTGACCCTAATAACGGGGTCCTTTCCACCTCTTCCAGGCTCCAAATTCAAATCCTTATCTCCATCTCAGTCTTCTCCTTTATTGCCTATTCTTGCTAGCAGTGATACCAAGAAATTTTACCTGGTCAAAACTTTCTGTTTGCGATGCGTAATGCGCTGTTCATGATAGTACTCCCGCTGTCTGCTTAATGCATCAGGCTTTCCGCCCTCCCTGCCTGCCTGGTATATAATGCAAAAATTGTATTCTACCGATTTCTGAGCCCATGGAATTTGACGGCCACTACAGACTTTTGAGGTGAGGAAGTATTACAGGTTCCGATGGTCGGTAAAGACTGTAAGGAGTTTTTCCGTTCTGATCAAGTAGTGTCTCTATTCTTAAAATGCTTCGCGGATCGCATGAAGTGCTTTATCATGAATGTCATAATTGCACTCCGCCGAGTTTAGTTTTCTGGACTGGATGGCTACTAGATGTAACCTTTTCTCAAAGTATGGAGAAAGAACGCAACCGAGTACGAAATCACTAGCGTTGGTTTCTCCCACCACTTCCCTTTCTGGGAAGAAGTGGTAGTAGATGGGAGCTGTGGAGAATGGGTGTTTTAATTCTTCAAACGCTGTATCCTGCTCAACTCCCGAATTGAAATTCTTAGGATTTCCGTGTAATGTCTTTGTTAGGGGTTTACAAACAGCTATGAAGTTTTTTATAAGTAGTCTGTAGAAGTTCGCGAATCCAAAAAAGACTTTTACTTCACTGACTGACTTAGGTCCTTTCTGCACCATTATGGATTCCACCTTGCGCGTACTCATTGACACTCCATCAACCACTGCCATATAGCAGAGGAATTCTATCTCGGTAGTATGGAAGGTTGATTTCTTTAGCGAAACTGCTAATTGAAAGTCCGATAGACTTTGTAAAACCCTCTTGCCAACCTTGATATGTTCCTTTTCGTCTTTTGAGTAAATGACAATGTCGTCAACGTAACACACGACTCTAACATCCAGGTATTTCTTAAGTACTTGGTTCATCATATCTTGGAAAGTTGCTGGAGCGTTAACCAATCCAAAAGGCATGACTTTATATTTGTAGTGTCCGTATCTTGTACGGAACATCGTTTTCCATTCATCTCTTTCCTTTATACTAATCAAGTGGTAACCATCTTTAAGGTCTAACTTTGTAAAGATCTTTGCGCTGGCTACTCGATCTTGGAGTTCGAACATTTGAGGAATGGGATGTTGGTTGAGTATAGTAATCTTATTTAGGTTTTGGTAATCCACAACTAGGCGTAATCTGCTGTCTGCTTCAGGTACAAATAATATAGGTGCTCCTACTGGTGATTGACTACATGTAATCTTTCCTTGTTTGATCATGGTTTCCAAGTATTCCCATAAAGCCTTAAGCTGCTTTTCGGATAATGGTTATATCGGCCCCGAGGGGGGAGTTGATCCTGGGATCAACTTTATTTCGTGATTGAACGTCTGTCTTGGGGCTACGCTTTCTGCTTTCTGAGCTGCAAATAAATATTTGTAATACCAATATTCCCACAGTCACGATTCATCATCTCCACCATATTTTCGATGGCTCTGATCAGTCTGATATGACATGCATTAGTATCCCAAGTGACTGATTCGTCATATTCGAACATATCCGCTATTCCGTCATCTTCTTCCACAGAGCTTGCACAATAATTTGCAGAAAAGGTCCAATTTTCTGCATCTTCTATGTGAGATACTGGGTGTTCTCGATGCCACCATCTAAATGGAATTATTATTCTATAACGACTTGTCTTAGCCACTTCACATGACACTTCAGAAATGTGTTGGTTTTTTCCAATTTTCAACTTTAAAGGTAGGGTATGACACTTCTCTCCTGAGGCGGCCGATGACCCATCAAAGCCTAAGATATCCACTGCATTGTCGCGTTCAATGATAGGAACGCGAAGGTCTTCAACTAGGACCTTATTGATAATGAACATGTTGGATCCCGAGTTTAACAAGACTTTAACTTTGTATCGCTTATCGTGTATTTGGAGGTAAGCGATCCACTCCAGTCAGTTGTATTGTTTTAGTTTTGCAGCGTCTAATTCTATGTGCTTAGCGCATCCAAGACCTTCTTGGTTCTTTCACTTAGGTACTGTAGGTATTGGCTGTAGGTAAGAAGATGTTTGTTCCTACGCCCTCGTAGTTTCAACCATTGAGGTCTCCTCAGACAAACTCGTAACTCTTTAGCTCTAACAATCTGAGTCTACATACTAAGCGGCATTTCACCGATACCCAATTCTGCACGACCAGTTTTCAGGCTGGATGCCTTCTTCCAACATGCTAAACCTAGGCTCCTAGCAGATTTTCGGGTGGTTATTAGCCATTTTACTCCCCTGGTGTGGGGTTCCCACTTTCACGGATCCTTTCCCTTAGCGTTTCGGTTATCCATCCAGCTCCCTCTGAGGGGCCTTACACACCAAGGCAGTACATCCCCAGCCCACACTCTGGCCAGAAGGCAAAATAGTACATACGTATGATATGACTCAGACTCATATGGTAGGTGGAATGGCCCGTGTCAGTTGTCCACCTATCGTGTATTATTATCATGTAGACCTTGCATTGCTATGTCCCAACTTCTTCAGTATAGCAACTTCCTTGCAAATGGGTAGCAGGTGGCCACCAGGTAACTTTGAGGAACTTCGGCCTGTTGGCTACCAGGTTATGTAGGCATGCTGACTATCCTCTCTGTCGATCAAGACTCTCCATATATTGATTCTTGTGTTCAAGCTTGCAAGTCTCTCGTGGGGTCCCTTCACTTAGTGCCTACTCACTTTCATCTTGTAAGTAGAGACTTGCTTCGCGCCACTTTGATCATTTTGAGTTTTGACTACTGTAGTTGCACGTGGAATACCCGATCCCCATCATGGTCGGTACCCAATACACCCCAGCCAAAGGGGGATATCATTTCGATTCCAGCTCTATCTGGACACCGAATACCCAAATGACATCGCAGTTGGTGACAACTATGACCTAGGTTAGTTCTTGGTTGTCTGCCAGTTCCTAGATCCTATTGATTTGGGCTGATGGCTGGACCACAGCCACTCTGCATGCTAGTTTAAGCTTTACAAGAGCTGACCGTGTATGACGAATTCCCATTTTCATCAGTCTTGAGCTCACCGTTGCCGCCGATATATGGGCATCTCGCCAACATATCTGGTAGGTGTGGTTCTTCTTTCCACAATGTGTACAATCTCCATCTCACCTCCAAGTATCTATCACACTCTGCGGATTACCAGTATGGGCCTGGTCAAAGTCTCTGTGGGTGGTCTTGGTTGCACCTCCAAATCTTTTCCCAAGTTTCTCTGGTTCACTATTCCTTTTCCGCTTTCATGGTGGGGCTCCACCTCCCACGATATAAGGTTTAGCATCCTTTTGTTGCTTTGGTTTTGAGTCCCGCTGGTCTTCCATTCTGATAACTTTGACTAATTTTGGCTTAGACGGTTTTTCCCTTGCAAGCTTTTCTCTAGCGCGAAGTGCTTCTTCAGATTGACTGCATCGCCAAAGCGCCTCTTCCCATTGTTGATCTGTTGTATACTGCAAAGCCGACAATATTTGCATGATTTGTTTTGAAAGCTTGTATTCGAATTCCTCCCTCTAGGACTTTCTGGTCATGCAGGCCCTTATGTTATGGCTCTTTATGACTGTGAGGTAACGTTCAATACTACCTTCATACTCCATCCACTTTATAGCTCGAAGCGCTAGTCTTTTGGCTTCCACGTGGGCAAATTGTTGGATCATATCATATTCAAAATGAGTCCACATAGCCAGTTCTGGCTGCTGGGGTTCCCCTTGAAGTCCATCCATAGCCTTCTGATACCAAATGGTATAAGGAAGTACCATGTCTCTTCTTGCGCGGTTGAGTACATATATAACTCGTTCCTGAGCATCGTCCTAGATCCGCTGGTTTCTTTTGAAATAGTGGGTGTATTGTATAATCCACATGTATATATCTTGTATGAGCTTATCCTGAAAGAATGGGGGTGGTTCTGGTGGTCGCTTAAGGTTTAGTGGCATCGTATTGCCAAGTGCGTCTGCGAAACTAGACTGTTCTGGTGTTGGTATTTGCCTACCGTGGCTAAGACTTCTTCTCCTTCTTCCTCTTTCATTACCATCATCATCACTATCACTAGGATCTCCTGGGTTACCTCCCTGGGTACCAGAGGGGGATGCATCAGTGGCTTCTTTGCCTTTCCTCTTCTCCCTTCGCGTTGGGGGAGCATAATACTCCTCATCATTCGCTTCATCGACCGCGTGTAAGGGTACTGTTGTCGCAGCTTTCGGGCTTGCTACCCTAGCCAGTATTTTATTTACCACTGCCATTAGTATCCTGAGGTTATTATTTGTCTCCTCATATTGCCAGTGTTGCTGGTCTAAGGACCTGCGAATTTCTGCCTGGTGAGTAGTGCTATCTAGACATCCTTGCGCTAGAGTACGATTCACCTCTCTTTCACGAATGATGCTTTGGGCATGGAATTCTAAAAATCCTGTTCTTAAGCCGATGACCCTCTATTCCAATGTTTGATCGTAGGCTAATGCCACCTGGCTTTCTTGCCTGATAGTCTCCCGTAACCTCGTGGTACCTCTTCATATTCCTGTTGACGCCTATCTGGGACATTTATCTTCATTGCCACTTCCCGTAGCATTTCCTCTTGAATACCCTTGACATCTGGTTCCATGCCTGCTTGTGGCATCAACGAGATTGCAATATCGTTGTCATAGGCATCTGGTCCGTTGGCGATTTGCTGTTGAACCTTAAGTTGTCTTAAAGTATTGTTGTGGGTAACTCCAGTCAAATGTTTGAAGGCAATATTGGCCTGGTCGAGCGAGGTGTTTATGTCTTGCCTTATTCTACACAAAGTTGTTCCCAGACAGGTAGTCAATCTGGCTAAATTTGCAGCATGATCTCCTCCTGGTTTTGGTGATGAGGATCGTGATATCTGATGTGTGCTTGCAACACTAGAGAATCAGTGCGAGGTTAGACCTCCTCTCCGAAATGTGGGATCTTGAGGTATTACTGGGAAGGGGCAATATATAGCCAAGTCATCGGTTTTTTCTGTCGTATTGGGTCTGGTGTCTATTGGTTCTCCCACTGTTATCTGCTTTCTCGGGTCTTGAGGAATCTCAGCTATTGTGATACTTTGCAGATAGGCTAATTACTCTAGTAGCCCTGGGTGGGTGATTTCTGGTACTTTGTACTAGAGTTCTAAATATTATTGGAAGGGTTTAAGAAATCGTATGTAAGGTATCCAATGTCTGTGGTATTCTACAGGTGTAGGTAAAAAAGGGTTCAGGCGATCTGATTCTGGACTCAGGACCTGAATTTCCTTTTTCTCAATGTTCAAAATGTACTTACTGTACATGCATAGGTTTTTAGGCTGCAGGCAAGGAGATGTCTAGCCTCCGGATAGCGGTGCCTGATTTCTTTTTCTTGCAGTACTGGGTACTCCAGTGGACAAGCACTTCTGACTCTGTAGAACTCCAGTGGATGTTCGGACCTTGCCAGGTGTGATATACGAGATTGAATTGGTCCATTGTTGGGATCCTGAAAGGTATTGTGAACCACAAGGGTTCTTGCATAAACTGGTCTTTGATTTCGAAGAGCTCAGTATCACAGATTTCTTCGAATGTATAAATGTAAAGGGGACAGCGAGGTGCTTTGAAAATGTCAGCGAAGTCTGAGCTGAGGGTGGAGTATGAAGTGAACTCATAGTTCATATAGTGAGCCTTTAAAACAGGAGAACTATCAATATACTATTCGGCGGACTCCTAACTCAAGTATATAACTGTGGGACGTAGGCTGAAATCTTCGATTGGAGAATCTGTCGTGGAAGGCCCATCTCGATAAAATAGGTAAGGTAAAGATTTAACACGTAGAATAATATTATATTGAAAAGATCTCTTCTCCGTTACTTGATAATGTCTGTAAAGCTCGGGAGGCACTTTGATATTTATATCGCGCATCTGAGTGTTCACGGACTACATCTAACTACTATGCCTCCGCAGTACTGCTCTGGTTTCAATATGCAAAGGTCCAGAATCATATAAGTGCGAGCACTATTGGACGATAAAACTTATCACACATTTTTATGGTTACGCAATAGTATTCCTCTGCTGAGATTTTTTTTCTTTTTTTTTTTTTTTTTATCTTCATGTATTGATTGATTTATGGTACAAGAACTTGCATGCAGCGCTAGCTATGGCATAAACAAA
>JACCEG010000153.1:249885-305303 GCA_014065205.1 Tuber brumale
TCGCACCAGGGTGAGCCCCACAACAACCAAGCCAGAGATACGCGCGGGCAGCAGAAAACCGTAGAAGTTATCGCGGAACGCGACGTAACCGAGAAAGGGAGCCGCCTGTGGGCTGCAGCGGGAAAGGGTGGAGCAGTAGGGTGCTAGCCGAGGGAGGGTGTAGCAGTAGGGTGCAAGCCAATCCAACCGCCAGAACGGGCCAGAAACCGAACGCGACCGTGTTGACTATCGGTAATCGTGTTCGTGTCTTGCTAGGCGGTCCCCAACAAGAGTAGTCCCAACTTGAACCGCAAGACTGTGAGGGTATGGCCAAATCTCCAAGCGAGACAGCCCACAAAGTTACTAGCCAAGGCGTTCCCCCACGGTGCTTGTGCACACAGGGAGACAGGCGTCCACCACAGCCAACGCCAAACGGAAACGAAGAAGAGAGGTCCCCAAGGAAGGAGAAGAGTGAGGTCGACCATCAGGCCTAAGGAGCAGTCCTCGCATACCGCAGAAACTGTGTTCCCAGCCGTCTGAAGCATGGGAAGCGCGCGGTCGCCGACCGTGAGGAGGGCCCTCGCTAAGCGAGGAAGGGCGTGAGAACGGGCAGCAGAAAGGCAGTACCGGAACCCAGAGGGAGGAAAGCCACGCCGCATAAAAGAGCAAGCGATGGCAGTGGGAAGAGGGGGGAGGTGGCCGTCACTCCTAGGCCGAAGCCATCGTGTGAGGAGAGGGGGGGTAGATGGTTCGTGAGTACCTAGCGTTGAGGGTTGAATTCCTCTGCTGAGATGACTGCGCTATTTTATATACCAAACAGCGGCCTCCAACTTAGTTGTCTGCATAGACTATTATCTTACTCCAGTCTTCTTGATTATGATTCCTGTAGCCTCTACGGTCATGAAGTGATCAAGTTCATGCCGGGCCACCTAATTCCAATCGCAACACTGAGGCCGATACGTCAAGCTCTTATGGGTTTCCGACTTATCTAGGTCTTCCATTCTGAGCGTACCTCACCTTGGTCTGCCAGCCTCTCTAGCGGGATCCTATTTCTAGGACCAACCAACCTACAGCTGATCTCAGAAGGGTATGGGTGGATTCGGTATGCCCCTAATAGCTTCTGCTATTAGGATATCCTGTTGGAGTAATTCGCTGAAAATGTCTCCTCTCTTATGGCTCATAGTTTAGGGAGCCTAACTTTGAAGTCTACCATCTCCATGCACCTCCCACCGATATCTTCCATTCCACTTCTCCAATGTCGACAAAGATCCCTTCTCATACAACGAGCATATAGCATGCAGTCGGAAGGACGGTGGCGACATATATGGTGTTATGAAGCGGGCTTCATTGATATGACCTTTTAGTTATCGGACCTAACTCTCCAAATCTTGCTAATGACCGGCAGGCTTCATAAGTCGGCTGGAGGGAGGTGTTAGCTTTTCTGGAAAATTGAAGGTCTGTGCGCAGTTACCCTACCACGAGCTCTGTGTACTACATGTCTCAGATTTCCATATGCCTAACATATACTAAACGCAGATGTGGATTACGGAATCCTTGTGCCAGCTCCCGTCCGTACAGCGCCTAGCACGAGCAGATCATGGCCCACATGACAGTGGGCTCCCTGGACCTCCACCATCTAATGAACTCCAATTTGGAGTCGGTTTTTGTATTGGCCAGCTCCCTTGTCCCTCTCACTGTATGGATTAAGCCAGTGAAGAACGAGGATCGTGCTGAGGATATCAGCGAAGTCCAAGGTCCGCCCAAGATCTTGGTCCAGGAGATGGCCAAGAAATATCTGTGGAAATGAGCGTCCTATTGCAGGACTGGCCATAGTGGTAGAGGTTGGGGGACATACAAGTTAGTGTTCTTCTTCTTCTATATTTTGCTATCCTCGTGCTAATATATATTGTCACTGGTTCAACCAGATTGGACCTCTTTGTACTACCCACGGGCACTATGGATCCACATCATTTGCCAGACATGGGCATTGGGGGAGGCCCTTCTGTTTCTTGGCTACCACGGGTGTTCCGTTTACTCTTACTGGGAAATTAGCTCCGAGGTCATGGAATCACCGAGCATACAAAGTATACTCGGAGTCCTCCAGAGGCAAAGTGTGGAGGAGGAAGTTGGGAGCCTCCGCTATCTCAGCGGGACATCTGGTAAGGGTACATGCTCACTTTGGCGGGCACTCTCCCCGCCTCTCTCGGTCTGTGACTTCATCTTTTTATATGAAGATGATGACGTTGGGGTGTGGGTCCTTGCCAATAAGGGCAAAGATCCTGTGGACTTTATAGTCCTGGAGCCATGCCTGGGTCCTGGAGAAGACTACGACCACACCCTAGCATCTGCCCACCACCGATACCTGTATTTTGACGGCGAGGCCTGAGATCGCAGTGGACCAGCTGGAGGTATCAGGGGGGCCATGCACGAGGAGCATGGTGACGGGGACATAGATGAGGAGCTACATGACATGGACACCGAGCTAAGCATTGACGAGTCTGAGTAGGAATCTTTGGTGCTGGGCCATGTAGCGGCAATTCTCATTGACAACATAAGTTCCCTAAAGGTTTCTTCCTTCTGTTAACAAAATATAGGGCTAATCACATATGAAGGACGATGAATCCGCAACCCCCCCCCCCTCCCATGCAAAACCCCTGCACAACACCTGCAATACTACCCATTTTGACGATGTAAGTTTTTCCAAAATTCCTTCCTTCTGTTAACAAAATCTGGAGTAAATCAGATATATACGACAATGAAACTGCAAAGCCCCTCCTCTCCAGTGCAAGACCCTGGCGCAAATCCCGTACTGCTGCACATGCGAATGACATAAGTTCCTCAAAAATTCCTTTTTTTTGTTAAAAATATTTGCAGCTAATCACATATATAGGACGATGAATCCGCCAACCCCCCCCCACTCAGTTGCCAGACCCCCATGCACCTCCCATGCTACTGCCTATTTTGACGACATAAGTTCACTCGAAAATTCCTTCATTCCGTTAACAAACTCTGCACCTAATCGCATACATAAGATAATGACCTGTTTGCCTCCAGCCCCTCAAGACCCACGCTGAATGCACGCCTAGCCCGCCATACTGACGCCATAAGTTTCTAACCCCAGCGCACTATCTGGAAACATCATAAGGCAAACACTGTAGCTCATGACATATATAGGAGAATATGGTTACCTCATGCACTGGGAGACTCTATCTGCTAACCAGTCCCAACTCCGGTGATCTGCAGCTGTCCGAACAGGAAAGGCTGAGATACCTGAAGGAGCCTCTCCATGATAACCCTTAGATGGTAGAGTACCTTTAAATTCTGAGGCCCGCAGCTATCCCGGGAACTTGCGGACTGTATAGTGAGTACTGTCATGGGCAAGGCAGTGCAGAAGACACCCCTCTCACCATTTTGTCAGATAGTAGCATTGAAAGAGTGAGCACCACTCCCACACTAACCCCAACTCTCCTCCTTGCACAGGCAACCATGCCTGCTGCTTCTGTCCCACTATCTCCTTTGACTCTCGATGGTGCCCTTCCTGATACTGTGACAATTCAGTCTCCTGCGACCTTAACTGTTGGGGTTCTTTGGTCTCCCCCAAATGCTGGCGCTGGGACCCCTCCACCACACCCCCATACCTCGGGTACTATACATGCTTCCCCGTCTTTCCCGAATGCCGGCTCCCTGATTGTCCTGCGATCTCCGCCGACTCTGGCTGCTATAATTATTGCTCCGTCGTACTCAAACGTAACTGACCCACCACCCCCCACAACTTCACCAGGCCCCTGTTGCAGAAATAGACATCGGAATCTCAAGGAACAATTTCAGCTGCACTGGTTTTTCATTTTCTGCTTTTCTTTCGTTTCCTTTGTTGTTTGTTTTAGGGGGTACAGCGTTTCATGGGACAATTGGGCACAATTTTGATGTGTGATGGCTTAGCTAGCATTTGATGGTAATAATACCATTGGACATCCACCCATTTGCTTTCCGTATTCTTACTCGTAGCTAGTTCGATGCCTTGTACCTAGTGCTGTACTTACTCGTCTTTGCCAAGAGTGCCTATGCCATAAAATCTTTTCCTTTAGCCCTCACCAAATACCTAGCTCATGGAGCTATTCTTGGCAAAGACATGTGAGAACTCAAGCACTCACACATTTGATAACTGTAGACCCTCTTACCTTGACGTCTTGAATATTATACACCCTGTGCATCTGAGATTCCTGGTCCTTGACTTGGCTGGTGGCAGGCACCTGTCTGCATCGATTTGCTGGCTCCCATTACTTGAATATAGCTTTCATGCATCTACAAGTGCCAATTTGGTGTCCAGAGATGAGCCTTCAGGCTCCTATTCCTTTTTCAGCATAGGGAGTGTCCCAAGAGAAATAGTGTCAGTAACTGACTCTGATTATAGCTAGATATTGCTAAGCCATCCCCTTAAGTGAAACCTTCATCTTCCCTAACTCGTAGATGGTTGGTTTTTAGAGTCGTGAGCCCCAAACACTTGAGAACCTCTACCGGTGCCTATAGATTACAGATATAATAATGTTGAATGTTTTGAAAGAGACGATGCTATTTAGACAATTAGCTCAGCCTTCTACTGTAGCAACACCTTTATTACGCCTAATTCTAACAAGCTGGAGTCTTGGGTCTTAAGATAATCGAGAATGTCTTGATCACCACATTGTTGAAAACACATAATGCAGGAATATTTGGACTCAATAGCAAGTGATATTCAGTGATTCCGACAACCCTAACCCTGCATGTACACCCTAGTATATAAGACTCAACAAGTCACTTTGAACAATAAAGAATGACAGAAACTCCTCATCTACAGTCGACTAGAGATTCATACAATTACTAGTAGCCTACATCTAGAAGCCTACCCTGATTGAAATTCACTAATGAGTTGCTGGATGCATAATCAACATCATCCTAATACAGGAAGTCAGCCAACACCATGAGTAGGCAACCTGAATGAGCGTAGATGCGAGGTCAGACAAGGCACTACAGGTTCTGGAAAACAGATATTCAGAATACAACAACGCAAATATGACAGCTCCCTAAGGACCCTATCGAACTACAAGTTTTTAGGTCACAATCCAGCTCTCCTGTACCTTGCACGTACAAATCTGGAAAGACACCCAAAGAGTTCTTGGACGAGCCCGATACCGTGCACAGCATATGACTAACTAAGAACTGAACTAGCTGTACAAAGTCGAACAGAAATGATTCATTTTAGCAATGCTAGTACCGAGGAGTACCAAAACTCATGAGAATCGGATGCCACTGAATCGGACACCGAACCCGATCTGGATGACCTTGATATGGCCGATACCAATACATCAGGATACACAGTGGAGTCTCAAGCAGCCAAGTGACGGCCAAACTATCGCCCTACTGCTCTGCAGATTTCAACAAGTATGGGATTACTAGCAGCTAATGCGGCGCCCCGGACACCAGCGGCTGGTGGGCGAGTTCACCATACCAGGGCCTATAGTCATCCTGCATTTCCGTCATCTACCATTCTGCGAATTTCATCACCCATGGGTGGCCGGAGTACTCCTATGTCTGATATTAAGAGTTCTAGTCCAGCCAGTTGCCTGAGTACATCCCTCTGAGACAACTGGTTAGTGGGAAATTCTTGGCGCAATTTATGGACAGGTGGAGAAACGCCACTGCCAGAGTTTGTAATGTCACTCATTCTGCAACACACGCTGTTTGAGGACCCACACTCTGATTTTGATGTTTTAACTGGCCGGGTGCTTAAAATCTGGGATGCCATGGTCGCCCGGGATGCAGAGACAAAATACGTCAGACCGTCAGAGCAGTGCATAAATTTGGTACATTGACTTGGGTGGGCGTGACGTGACGTAGAGTACGGTACTAGCTTAGAAAGATACATCCAAAGCACACAGGCGTACGGACGGAGTTTGTATATCACGAGTAGAAACATATTGTAAAGTTATACGAACTGCCAGATGATCCGACACCGGTAGCGTGGCGAGTGGAATATCTTCTTGACCGGGATAGGTTTATTTGCGATTAGAAATGGTGTCAGGTTTCTTTGTACCAGGTAACTTCCACATAATGACTACAACTGATTAAGATTGAATGTGATGTAGAACCAGGGCTTCCGCTTCCTTGCACCACAAATTCCCTGGGTGATTTATGGTAAGTATTTCGTGGGAAAGAAAATGTGCGTAATAATACATCGCAAATTTGTTGGACGGATCAAGAGTACTATTATCTGCTCGATGTGAGCCATAATCTGTCATACATTTTGCGCATGGAGGATAGGGATATATTAAGAGCCGAGGAACTTCAAGCTGGAGGCAGTCGGAGGTAGGACTGTTCAATTCTTGTAACAGATCATTGGCGACCAAGCGCCTAACTATTTACCAGACACAGAAGACCTGATCGCATGACAGAAACAGACTTGGACCAAATGCTCACTCTACATCATGGACATAACTCTGTGGTAAATTTGCGACACTATATAGAACATAGTGTGGCAGGTTCACGGGGTGCAGCAAGATAGTCGTGAAGGATATCACAATGATTGGGAGGCTGTAAAGGAAGAGTTTGTGAGCCGGGCATCCAACAAGACCACAGTGGGGTGGCCTGCCCCACAACAAACTAACTGGCTTTTGTAGGCCTTAGCGCAGCACTGGGGGGGGCAGAATCAATGGCAGAAATTGGACACATTGTTCGATTGCAGCCAGACGTCGATTGCAGGGGTGCTTGCATTTCTAGACTCAGATCCTGTATGTCGGGAAGATTCAGGAGAGCTAAGTATCGGGCCAACAGCTCGAAGCCGGGTGTTTCCTTCTCTGACTGATCACTTCTCGCTCAGCCTTATGGAGTCTTAAGAAGGTCAGACACTACAGATGGAGATTGGTAAATGACAGCCGGAGGTGGAAGCGTGAGTGTCACATGGGACTGTTGGCGCAGGGAATTAATAGGAATTAGGGGCATGTAAAGGTAGAAAGTAATAGATTTAATTTTTCGAACTCTGATGTAATATGGACTTTGAGAGTAAGGAATGGTTGGTGTGGCGCCTGAGACTTTGGGCAAGATTAGGCATAGAAACGATCAAGAGGGCGGTCATCAGGACGTCACGATGATGGCAATTTAAGGAGATAATAATTAATCTATTGAGGCAATGACTACTGGATGCCAGGATAAAGTGCATACGCTAGGGGCGGTGTCTACAATAATTTGCCATGCATCAAAGGCCATCCACAGGAGGTCCAGAGGGGATATTCTAGAGACAGGATAAGATGAAAAGGTCAAGGTGAAGCTAGGAAATAACATATATAGTAGGCTAAAGTCTGGCTGTTATGAGCAGTGGTAGATAGAATCAGGAGGTAGAGTCAGAGGCCAGCCAACATCAGAAAGAGTCGATGGGAGTTGGTGTATCCTAAGCGAAAAGGACAAGGTTTGGTATGATCAGGGCAGAATGACACAGTGCAGGGGATGTTGGAATGCGAGACGGTGATTGAGATGAGAGTCTGGAAAGAGGAGCATTCAATTGGATGTAATTGTGAGCTGGGGATTGACAACCAGACAGTGTAATGGGGTACGGGCAGGGGGTGAGATATTGTCAGGATGCACAGGATGTAGGGGTCTGTGCTAGTATAATGGCGGGGTGTGGGACGACTCAAAATGCAGATAAGGACGCAACGTCAGACCGATATTGAGTTCTGGCTAACAGTTAATGTTACAATGTCCTGTGCGACAGATGCACAGGACCCATGGGACGCAGGATATTCCTTTTGCGTATGTAAGACAAAACCTTTTTGACAAATTTCTTAGAAGATAAGATAGCCTGGCTAATTTATATGACAATTGGGAACATCCTATTAAGAACTTGGAATAAGCCATCAAAACATGCAACTGTCATTTTGGCACTTTTGCCCGTTCCTCTAAAGATTCTGTGGGTAGTAATGAGAGATGTATGGCAGTAGCAGATTAACAATGAGATCCTTTTCCATTTAGTGGAAGTGATCTTTGCACCAATGGTTGCACTTGGAAACACTGGACTAGAAGTTAGATATGCTGATAGAAAGGGCTAATTGGGATTTCTACGTCTCGCTGCTAGGATGGTGGATTATTTGGAAAATGTCACATTGTACACTATTCAACCAAATCAGTATGCTGTCTGTGAGGTCGGGCTACAACGATTAGAGTCCGATTCAAGATGTCCTTATGGCTACAGGAGACTATACAAAATATGAGAATCTACTTCACAAATACAGTGATAATGACTAGCAAGTGGGGCAAGAACTAACAGATTATGGGTCTAAATTGCTCCCAAGAATCTTCTGGGAGCTTCCTATTGTTCAGCAATACCTTTTGACCAAACCAGATATTCCTCATATTGTTTACTTGGAAATATTTAAAACACGCCTATTGAAATGTGTAATCTGATTTTTGAAGAAGTATTCACAGCTATGATCATTCGATGCTATCTGGAAGAGTCTAGCCACTTATGCGAGTTATTTCCTGCCAAACAAAGAGGACAGTCGGATCTCACAGTAGATTGGAAAAGAGATGAGAAATCTTGTGAAGGTGATACTGCCTTGTTTTGCAGTCACGCTATATCATCCAAGTGCCACAGAATGTCCCATATTCAGCAAAGCTCTGACCTGCATCTCATCAACTGTTGACCTTACCCCAATGTCATGATATACAAGCCATACTGACGAATCAATTCAATTTCTTAAATAGCTCTCAAAAGCCTTTCGTGATCATGAAAACATTTTTATGCAGTACTGAACAGATAAGTTTATGATTAGGAAAGTGAGATAAATCAGTACCAGAATTCAGGGTGAGAATAGAGAAGTACTAAATCAACATTGCCTTCTGAGAGTTACCGCAGCCAAAAGATGTCAGATTTTGGATGAACAGGATTGCGATTGAGATGGAACGGTTGCTGATATATATGATAAGGATGTAGATGTTAACCTTGTTAGGATGCACTTGCTGAGTCTTTTTGGAGACCATGTATGGTGCTTGGGAAACATTCAAATGTACTCAACTGAGTCGGGGGAGACAAGTCACAAATCAATGATCAAGGAGGGTTATTGACTGTCAAATGAAAATGATTTATATCAGCAAATATTAAGATTGTATGCTAGACTTAACAGCTTCAAAATTCATGAAATAAATATCGAAGTGGATCTATTACATCCTATTCAGTACCAACTACATGACAACCAGTATAAAGAGCAGGTTGAATCGGTAACCACACAGCCAATGGGTTTTACACCAACCAGCAAAACTGTTTTGCAATTTAATAAGACTTTGAGAAATATTCCTACTCTTTTATTCACATATTATCAATGGAAATTATCCATAAGTCTAGAGCTTGACGTGGATGTGATTAAGAAGTTCCCAATTGAGATATGTTGGCCTTTTATTAGGCGGACACCAAACTGTAGTATAATTAAGAGATGTAGGCCAAATCTTTGATCAGGGAATCAGTTGAGACAAGCTCGTCACGATAAAATAATATGAGGTAAAGATTTAAAGTGTAAAACAATTTTATGTTGAGAAGATTGCTTCTCCATTGCGTGATAATATCTGCAAAGCTCACGAGGTACTTTGATATTTATATCTTGCATCTGAGTATTTGCGGACTAGTTCTAACTACTTTGCTTTGAAAGTACCACTCTTGTTTTAATATGCAATCATCCAAAATCTCATAACTGTGAGAACTGTTTGATCCTGAAACATCTCTCACCTTTTCACTCTTGCGGAACGGTATTCCTCTATATATACTCTGCCAACAGCATGTGGCTGGACACACGGTAATGATGTATAGAGTGTTCTGAAGTGGGCTTCACTGATGTGATATTTTAGCTATAGGACGCAACTTTCGAAGTTTTGCTAATAACATGCGGGCCTCATAGTGGGGCCAGAGGTGGGTATTGGCTGTGATAAATCGAGGGTCTGTACAAAGTTACCCTAGCATGGGTCTGTGCACATATCTTAGATTTCTATATGCCGAACACTTTTACATGTTCCGGTTGAGAACTTGCAGGATGTGCGAGAGGTAACTTGATACGTTTTTCCATGAACCGGAACCTAGCCTTGGAGGTCAACTGGCCAGAGTAGGAATCATTAGGTATGGGTGGCTTCAGAGAACGGAAATGTTTATAGGGCATTAAATCGCCTCTATACAGCGCGCTTGATATCGATAATAAAAGTTAGCGAGTTAACAACCAGTATAGTGGATAGACTTGTATTGGTAGATAGACTATATGTTGAGAATTCAGAGAAGCTGAGTGATATTACACAACTTGTTACTGTCACTCTGGGGATGGCAAAGAATACAAATGGAATAAGTGAGCTTGTTGTTTCCATCAAACAGATTATGAGCATAGCGCATTTAGTACCAGGAACTGCCAGGAGAAATAACCAATGCTAGTATGTAAATAATAGGATCAATTTAGAAACATTTAATAGAATATATTGAGGACCGTAAACTAGAAAAAATAAGGAAATTATTGGAAGAAATGTAAAGTAGTGCAAACAAGACATCGAGAAGGTACACATGGGTGGTAGCCAAGGCAGCCAACTCAGATGTGGCAAATAGGGTAATGCTTAAGAACATGGTGAAGGGATTCACGAGGTCTCCAAAAGAATGATGTGAAGTACAAAGTATATGAGGTTCAGTGACAGAGATGAAAGAACTGATTATGATTATGTACTACAGAAACAAGAAAGCTGGATGTGGTAATGGTATGTAGGTGGACAATACATAATAAGACCTGAACAATAGGTCCAGCAGGATGGTGACAATAACAGAGAAACCAGATGAGGTAAAAGTGACAAGCATAATAGAGTTCAGCGAAATGGGTGAAGGTGGTTCCAGGCATTTGCAAGTATGAAGGAGCTGTACAACAACCAAAATAGCCATGATGGAAATGTCAAAAAAAACAGGGATTGTTTACGTGAGATGGCATTTCATGTAGAGTAAGCATATGGCGACAGATAAAAGCAGAGGATGAATGGCACTAGATACACAAGTTGAGCTTCTGGGAGGCCTTATAGGTTTTTAGAAAATGATAAGAATGTAAGAGAGATAGGAGGTACTAGGGAAGGTACTATTACTAGAATCTGTTGGGAGATATGTATGTAATACATAAGTTAGAATTTCTTTTACTGATGTACTACTAGATACTATAGATATTATCATGAACATGGCTTAGCAAGGAAGGGTTTCACATGCCTCATAGTTATGAGTCATCGGTATGGTATATTTCAGACATGACTGCACTTAGAGGTCATGGATTTTGCACATATGATCACTTAGGTCATCTGACTTGGTCAGATGATAGTTTTATGTAACTCATAGTTATGAGTCATAGTTATATTATGTTTCACACATGTGACCACTTGGGTCATATGACTTAATCAGATACTGCTTTTATACATAACTCACAGCGGCGAGTTATAAGGGTAGTGTAACACAGAGAATGAGTCATATGTAGAAAGGAGTATTATATAAAGGGGAGGAAGAGATAATGTATTTAGTTTCATCCGCCATCTACTCTATTTTCCTCGCGCTTGAAATCAACCCACAATGCTTGGAGTTCACGAACCACCCGCCCCTCCTCTCCTCCCACGATGGCTTCGGCCTAGGAGTGACGGCCACTTCCCCCCTTCCCTCACTGCCCTCTTCTACTTTCTCAAGACATCAGGGCTTTCCTTCCTTTGGGTGCCGGTATGCCTCGCGCGCTGCTCGTTCTCGTCCCCTTCCTCGCTTAGCGAGGCCTGTCCATATGGTCGGTGCCCGTTCGCTTCCCATGCTTTTGATGGCTGGGAACACAGTTTGCTGTATGCGAGAACTTTTCAATAGACCCACACGTCGATCTCGGCCCTCCCCATGGTCAGTTTAAGCGGTAGTATCCCATCCACTAAGTGGCGCTATCTCTCTGAAAACAAGGGACTACACGAGAGACGCGTTAAAAGGCTTGCCTTCGGCTACTGGGGACCACCTAGTCGGACACAAACACGATTACTGAGAGTTGACTCGGTCGCGTTTGGTTTCCACCCTGTTCTGGCTGCTCGATCGGCTTGCACCCTACTGCTACACCCTTACTTGGCTTGCACCCTACTGCTCCACCCTCTTTTGCCGTCCCCTACAGTTGGCCCATTTTCTCGGTTGCGTCGCGTTCCGGGATCACTTCTACGGTTTATGCTGGCAGCGCGTATACCTGGCATGGCTGTTGTGGGATCTTTGGTGCTGTTTTTTCTTTTGTTTTGCTTTTGAGATGTTCCGGGCAGTTACCTTCCTATGTTTTCCTGCTTGTTCTTAGTTAGGCTTCTCCTATTCTCTAAGTTTGCTTGCGAGGTAGGGACGAGTTTTTCTTTGGGACGAGATCTACGGTTAGGCCCATACCAGAGGGTCCTGAGGATACGGTCTGGCCGGGCAGAAGGAGGAATGTGGATTGTTTATGCCATAGCTAGCGCTGCATGCAAGTTCTTGTACCCTAAATAACAACGAATACGTGATAAAAAAAAAAAAAAGAAAAGAGATGATGTATTTAGTTCTTCATGCAAGCATCTAAGTAACTCAGCTACATCAATGATATAAGACTCAAGGGCCTGAAATAGTACTACTTTGGAAAAGAGGCATTATGTACCACGAGGCACAGACTCTAAGTGTATAACCTCAGAATATAGTTACCAAACACCCACAATGGAATGAACCTGGACAGCAATCATGACACGGAAGACCTGAAGGATGGACCTCATCAATACTCCGTGATAAGAAATCATATGAATGAACTCAGAAAATGAAATGTACAGTTTTTATCCATTCAAGGAAGGTCATAGTAGCAATGAGCGAACATTACCTTTGCTTGCATCGCTTTGAGTAGCTAACGACAATGAAAAATAAACACAACGAACTACAAAGAAAAGCAATAGTTAACTTCAAAATCTTGGGGATTTCTTTCATGATGGAAAACAAACGAGGTTGTGGGGTTGAGAGACTAACCCAGGGAAAGAATGAGCTAGGTGGGAAGAATATGACCAATGAGATATCCTTCTTGCAGATTCTGAAGGTTGAAGCGAAGATGAGAGACTTGGGAGCGAATTAAGGCGAACACCTAAGGAACCTATCAATCTAAGTGGAGAAATTTCTTTCTTTCCGAAGCTAACCTCAAAGGATCTCAGCTAGAAAAGTAGAGGATAAAAAATGAAACATTAGATTTGGAAAAGGGGAGCTAGCGAAATGACAAGTTCTATATTCCAAATCGCCATAACACCTTTAACATAAAAGGTCCAGATACCAAGAAGGCCTCACTACATCAGAAGGGATTTATGAAGATGGTTCAAAGCAAGAATGAAAAGTTCGAATGAAAAGACAAAAATGACTACAGAATCAGAACATGGAAACCTGATGAACAAGCGAGATACCAGGAAGGCCTTGCTATCTCAGAAGGAATCAATGAAAATAGATCAAAGTAGGAAAGAAAAGCTCAAACAAAAAGACGAAAACGACTATAGTACTAGCACACCGAAACCTAATGAAGAAGTGAGATACTAGGAATGCCTTGCCACCTTAAAAGGCATCTTTGAAGAAGAATCAAAGCAAGATTAAAAAGCTTGCATGAAAAGACAAAGTCGAGAAAGTACACCAAAGGTAATGGCTGGGAAGGCTAAAAATGCAGGATGTTAAACCCAAACTGCGGTAGAGGGAAAGCATGGGTGGTACTTCCCATATGTACTGCCATAATGCTCAATAAACAGGCGAATACAAAAGATCTACATTGTTGTAAAAGACATTATACGAAAAAGATTCATTATCTAAATGAATTAAGCAGGAACATCAAAGATTTACATGGTTGGTAAAGAGATGATATGACAAAGATTCATTATCCAAATGAATTATGCAGGAACACGAAAGATTTACATGGTCGATAAAAATATCATGCTACAAGGATTTATTATCCAAATGAATTATGCAGGAACATTAAGGATTTACACAGTCAGAAAAGACATCCTGCAACAGAGAGTTATTATCCTAATTAATTATGTACTAACACGAAAGATTTATGTGGTCAGCAAAGATATTGCATGATAAACATTCATTATTCAAATGAATTGTACATGAACAAGAAAGATTTGCTCAGTCCCCAAAGACGCCATGCGACTGGGATTCATTATCCAAATGAATTATACATGAACTCGAAAGATTTACAGGGTCAGTAAAGACATCATGCAACAGAGATTCATTATCCCTATGACTTATACACGAGCTCAAAAGATTCACATGGTTGGTGAAAACATCGTACGAACAGATTACATAAGCGATGAAAGCATAAAGAGAAGGCTAAACTCTCATGCGGGATATCATTTATCAACAAACAAAGACTCTACAAGTCAAGCCTCTTATAAAAAGAAATACTTTTAACTTACAAAAGCTGCTACCATGAAGATCGTTAGAGTATTAATAGTATTTATGACACTATTCTGAATAGCTCGAATACTACAACTAGCATGACCACCTATCAAAGGAAGAAAAGACTATATCCTCTAACCTCGGAAATGAGAAACCAGATATGAGGACCTATTGTAGACAGTATGTTACGATAACGAATGCACTACCCAATAGGGTGGAAAGGAGGGGGCTGGCTGGTACCCCAGCCAGCAAAGAAAGAGCAAGAAACAGGCGCAGGAGAAAGAGACACATGACCACTATCTGTTTCTGCAGGACTACTGAGGAATGGTAGTTCACTATGACAACTGGACAGAGTAGCACAACTGCTTCCAGGACAACTTCCCAATCTACTTGGCAGAGAATGAGAAGGTACCAAAACTACCTCGACAAAATGGAGTACAAAACAAAGATTCTGTCACGGATGAAAAAGAAAAAGAAAGATAGTGAGTACATACAGAAGGTGGGAGTGATACAGAAGAGGATTGAAGAGGTTAAGTAGCAGCTAAAGGAGTTGTGTGTACAATGAAAAGAGTTAGAGGAATAGGTTTGTGAGGACTCACGCTTGAGGAGGGAGTAGCTCATATCATGAATGTAGCTTAGCAAGGAAGGGTTTTCACATAACTCACAGTTATAAGTAAGCGGTATATTATGTTTCACACATGACCTCACTTAGAGGTCATGAGTTATGCGCATATGACCACTTAGGTCACATGACTTGGTCAGATGATAGATTTACGTGACTCATAGTTATGAGTCATAGTTATGTTATGTTTCGCACATGACCTCGGTTAGAGGTCATAGATTTCACACATGTGGCCACTTTGGTCATATGACTTGATCAGATGATGCTTTTATACATGACTCATGGTTATGAGTCATAAGGGTAGTATGACAGAGAGGATGATTCACACTCAGAAAGAAGTATTATATAAAGGGGAGAAAGAGATGATATATTTAGTTCTTCATGGAAGCATCTAAGTAACTCTGCTACATCAATGATGGAAGACTGCGGGGCCTGAACTGGTACTTCTTGGGAAATATTAGGCAGACACCAAACTCAAGTATATCGCTGAGGGATGTAGGCCAAAATCTTTGTTTCGGAGAATCTGTCGAGGAAGGTGCATATCGATGAAATAGTAAGATAAAGATTTATTGCGTAAACAATTTTGTATTCATAAAATCTCTTCTCTGTTACTTGATGATCCCTCATCAGCCTAGAATAAGTATCTTTTATCATACTCCATGTATCAAAGTATATAAATTATAATAATAACTTTGACCTCAAAGGGAGTTGAACACCTGACCTTGTAAACCAATACCAAAGTCTTACCAACTGATCTGCAGTATATGGTGTTATTAAGTGGGCTTCATTGATGTGACTTTTTAGTTATGGGACGCAACTAGCAAAATCTCGCTAATGACGTGCGGGCCCCATCAGGGGGCCAGAGGTAGGTGTTGGCCCTCCAGTAAATCGAGAGTCTGTGTGCAGTTACCCTACCGTGGGTCAGTGCACATGTCTCAGATTTCCATATGCCTAATATGAGCTCCCTCCTACCAGGCTTCACCTTGAATGCCTTTTATAATTTCTTCAAAATATATTTTAAGACTCAATGTGGTCAGGGTAAAAAACCTTCCGCATTTACTGGGCCATGGTATGAAAACCTTTTCCTCACTATCTTACTTCTGCCCTGCCTGGCATGTCTGGATTTTCATTATGAGAATTTTCCACAACTTCCTCCACATTTTGCATACTGGTAGCTGGCTCCCTTGTGTTCTCATCTTCTGAACACCCTTGCCATTTGATGAAGTACCAGAGTTCCCACTTTTCTTGGTAGCGACTACGTACCCGTTTTCTGTAAGAGCGAATCTCGCTTCTTACTATTTTTTCAACCTCCCATTGTAGATTGCTGTCAATGTCGTCTGGTTCTCTCGGGGGTTGTAGGTGATTATCAAGAACTGATTTGTGATAGGGTTCCAATAATGCGACATGGAATACGGGGTGAATGCTCTATCTATCAGATATGTTGATCTTGAAGGCTCGTGATCCACATTTTTCCAATGCTTGAAAAGGACTGCATAGCTTTGGACTTAGCTTCTTTGATTTCCATTAGGTTCGAATGTTCTTTACGTTTAACCTTACTTTGTCCCCGATCTTAAAGTCCAGCTGTTGTTAAGCTTTCTGGTCATAATATTTGGACATTCCTTCCCGCGTCCTTTCTAGTGACCCTCTTGCTTGTTCATGTATCGTCATAATCTAATTTGCATATAGTGTTGCTCCAGGATTTTGAGCCTCGCGCTCCTTCATCCACTCTGTCTGTGAATGGAAACCATAGGTCACATAGAATGGTGACATCGCATGAGTGTTGATGCGAAGTGGTTATAAGTATGTTTAGCTAGAGGTAATAGCTGATACCAGTCATCCTGATCATAGTTGACAAAACTTCGCAGGTATCCTTCCAGCACTTGGTTGGTACGTTCGGTTTGTCTGTGAGTCTGAGAGTGGTATGCCATTGACATTCTTCGCTTAATTTCCAGTGCTTTGCAAAGGGATTCCCAAAATTCTCCTGCAAACTTTGAATACATGTCAGAGACAATTTCGGTTCATAGACCGCGCAGTCTTCATACTTCTTTCAGGAATGCGTTTGCAACATCCTTGGCCATAGCCGAGGTCTGAAGTCTGATAAAATGTGCCATTTTTGTAAACCAATCAATTACTACTATTATCTCAGTGCACCCTTGCGACTCCGGTACTTGAGTGATAAAGTCTACCAAGATGGATGCCCACGTCGCGTAGGGTATTTGCAATAGTTGCAGCAATCCGTACTTGGCATGTCTAGGCGATTTATTATGTTGGTATTCATCGCAAGATCTTACGTAATCGTTGACCCATTCTGCAAGCCCTTTCTGATAGAAGTCTCTCATCATTATTTCTAAAGTTTTTTCTTGCCTGTAATGTCCTGCGACCCTTGCATCTTGACATCCTTCTGCAATCTTGGTGTAAAGCGCCTGACTGTTTGGTACAAATAGTCTTTGCTTATAGCATAGTAGATTGTCGGTCAAGGTCCAGTCTATGGGAAAATCCTTTCCTTCGTCTCGTAACCTAATGAGTTCTTCCCTCCGTTGCCTTTAAACTGAATCTGTCCTGATAGCTGCCAGTATGTCACTTAAGAATTCAGGGTTGAATTGCTTCATACCTTTTCGCAGGATTATCGCGTTTGATATTAGAACTTTCTCTGGTACTTCTGAAATGTCGTACCATTGTTCATAGTCTTTGGCTGATGCCTGCAGGTAACTGATGCTAG
Source organism: Tuber brumale (assembly GCA_014065205.1). Taxonomy (NCBI): domain Eukaryota; kingdom Fungi; phylum Ascomycota; class Pezizomycetes; order Pezizales; family Tuberaceae; genus Tuber; species Tuber brumale. The sequence goes on from JACCEG010000153.1 coordinate 267,622, forward strand.
GTTTTTGTCCTTTGACAATCAGGAATCTTGTCGCTATATCGGTGCTTCCGAAATCCGCCATCCTGCATTCCGTATCTTCCAAGTTGTCTACTTCTATCATATCTGAGGTGTAGACTTTTTCTACCACCAGCTGAGCTATACGATTGCCTATTCTTATCTGGCAGTCCTCATTTTTATGGTTGAACAGTATGACCTTGAGTTCACCTGTGTAATATGCATCGATTCCCACGGCACCGGTGGAGATTCCACATCGGACCGCTATTCCACTTCTGGGAGCAACTCTTGCGTAAGTTCCTTCAAGTAGGCCCATGGCTATACCCGGGCTTATTAATGCTTCTCCATATTTTGGGATAATGTCATTTTCAATAGCATACAGGTCATATCCTGCCGCCATTCTTGAGACTTTAGTTGGCAAATATGGCTTTTTGCTCAATCTCTGAACCCTAATAATGGGTTCTTTTCCATCTCTTCGAGGTTCCAAATCTAAATCCTTATCTCCATGGCAGTCTTCTCCCTAATCGCCTACTCTCGCTACCAATGATACCAAGGAATTTTGTTCTTTCAAAACTTTTGGTTAGCGATGCGTAGCTACTTCCACAGGAAGGCACTCTGGCCATCTGCTTAATAGGTCAGGCTTTCCGCCCTTTGTGCCTGGTCAAGATACAATCTGAAAATTGTATTCCACAAGCTTCTCAGCCCATCGAATTTGATGACCACTCTAGACTTTTGAGGTGATGAAGTATTGTAGGTTCTGATGGTCAGTAAAGACTGCAATTGGTTTTTCTGTTCCGATCAAGTAGTGTCTCCATTCCTTAAATGCTTCGAGACTCGCAAGAAGTTCTTTATCAAGAATCTCATAATTGCGTTCCGCGGAGTTTGGTTTTTGGGAATAGAAAGCTACTCGATGTAACCTCTTTTCAAAGTATTGAGAAAGCACGCAACCGTGTGTGAAATCGCTAGCGTCGGTTTCTACCACCCTTCCTCTTCCTGGAAAGAGGTGGTGCAGTATGGGGGCTTGTTAGGCAGACAGCAAACTCAAGTATATAACGGAGGAACGTAGGCCGAAAATCTTCGATTGGAGAATCTGTCGAGGAAGGCTTGTCTCGACAAAACAGGCAAGGTCAAGATTTAAAGTGTGAAAACAATATTATATTGATAAGATCTCTTCTCCGTTGCTTGATGATGTCTGTAAAGCTTGGGAGGTCCATCGATATTTATATCCCGCGTCTGTGTGTTCGCGGACTACTTCTAACTACTATGCCTGCGAAGTACAACTCTGGTCTTAATACGCAAATATCCAAAGTCTTTTAGGTGCGAACGCCATTTGACCCGGAAGCTTATCACACCCTTGCGTGGACCCGGAATAGTATTCCTCCGATGAGATGACTGCGCTATTTGTTATGCCAAACAGCGGCCTCCAACTTAGATATCGGCATAGACTATTATATTACCCTAGTTTGGTTCACTATTGTTCTAGTAGTCTCTTCGGTCATGAAGTGATCAAGTTCATGTTGGGCCACCTAGTAGCAATCGCAAGTTTGAGCCCGACGTGTCAACGTCTCCAGAGACTCTTACTTATCTAGGTCTTCTATTCTGTGCATGCTTCCCCTTGGTCTGCCGGCCTCCATAGAGGGCCCTATTACTAGGACCAACCAACCAATAGCTGATCTTAGAAGGGTATGGGTGGATTCTGTATACCCCTAATAGCCTCTACGATTGAGATATCCTCTTAGAGTATTGCGCCGAAATCATCCCGTCACCTTTGGCCCATAGTTTAGGTAGCCTAACCTTGAAGCCTACTATCTCAATGCACGTCCTACAGATGTCCACCGTTCCACTTCCCCATTGTCCCCAAAGGCCTGCTCTCATATATCCTGCGAACAGCATGTGGTCGGACAGAGGGTGGTGATGTATATAGTGTTATGAAGTCAGCTTCATTGATGTGACATTTTAGTTATGGGAAGCAACTCTTGAAATCTTGCTAATGACGTACGAGCCCTATAAGGGCGCCGGAGGGTGGTGTTGGCACTCCAGTAAATCGAGGGTCTGTGCGCAGTTACCCTACCCTGGGTCTGTGCACATGTCTCAGATTTCCATATCCCTAACATGTGCTCCCTCCTACCAGGCTTCCTCTCGAATGCCTTTATAACCTTTTATAATTTTCTTCCAAATACATTTTAAGACTGAGTGTAGTCAGGGTCAAAAACCTCCCATGTTTACTTGGCCACGGTAGGAAAACCTATTTGACACTATCTTACTTCTGCCCTTCCTGGCATGTCCAGATTTTCATTATGAAAATTCTGCACAACTTCCTCCGCCTATTCCATACCAGTAGCAGGCTCCCTTGTGTTCTCATCTTCTGAACACCCTAGCCATTTGACGCAGTACCACAGTTCCCGCTTCTCTTGGTAGTGGCCGCTTACTTGTTTCCTGTAAGAATAAATCTCGTTGCTTACTATTTTTTCACCTCGCATTGAAGATCGCCGTCAATGTCGTCCGGTTCTCTAGGAGGTTGTTGGTGATTATCATGAACTCATTCGCGCTAGGATTCCAATAGTCCGACTTGGAATATGGGGTGAATATTCCCCTGATCGGATATGTTGAACTTGATGGCACGTGATCTGCCTTTTTCCATGATTTGAAAAGGACCGTATAGCTTTGGACTTACCTTTTTTGATTTCCGTCGGGTTTAAATGTTTTTTACGTTTAACATTGCGTTATCCACGATCTTGAAGCCCCCCTGTTGTGGAGCTTTCCGCTCATAACATTTCGACATTCCTTCCCGTATCTTTTCTAGTGACCCTCTCGCTTGTGCATGTATTGTCTTAATCCAGTTCGCATAGAGTGTCGCTCCTGGATTTTGAGCCTCACGCTCCTTCATTTGCTCAGTCTGTGGATGGAAACCGTAGGTCGCATATACTGGTGACATCCCATGAGCGTTAGTTGAGGAGTTGTTATAGGCATGATCAGCTAGTAGTAGTAGTTCATTCCAGTCGTCATGATCATAATTGACGCAACTTCGCAGGTAACCCTGTAGCACTAGGTTTGTTTGTTCAGTTTATCCGTCAGTTTGAGGATGGTATGCCGTTGACATTCTTCACTTAATTTCCCGCGCTTTGCAGAGTGATTCCCGGAATTCTCCTGCAAACCTTTAGTCCATATCCGCGACGATTTCAGTTAGTAGACTGTGCAGCCTCCATACTTCTTTCAGGAATGCATTTGCGACATCTTTGGCCATAGCCGATGTCAGAAGTCTGATGAAATGTGCCATCTTCATGAATCGATCGACTACTACCAGTATCTGAGTGCATCCTTGCAAATCTGGTAGTTGTGTGATCAAGTCCACTCAGATGGACGCTCATGCTGCATATGGTATTTACAGTGGTTGCAATAATCCGTACTTAGCATGTCTAGGTGATTTGTTATGTTGATATTCATCATAGGATCGTACGTAGTGGTTGACCCATGCCGCCAGTCCTTTCCAGTAGAGGGCTCTCATGATAATTTCCCACGTCTTTTCTTGTCCGAAATGTCCTGCAACTTTTGCATCGTGACATCCTTCTGCGATCTTCGTGTATAGCGCCTGACTATCTGGTACAAATTGTCTTTGCTTATGATATAGTAGCTCGTCGGTTAAGGTCCAGTCCTTGGGAAAATCCTTTCCTTCGTCTGGTCACTTAATGCGTTCCTCCCTCTGTTTCCACCAAGTTGCGTCTGACTCGATAGCTGCCTGTATGTTGTGCAAGAATTCAGGATTGCACTGCTTCATACCTTTTTGCAGGATAATGTTGTTTGACATTGGAACCTTTTCAGGTACTTCTGAAATATCATACCCATGTTTGTAGTCTTTAGTCGATGCGTGTAGGTAGCTGATACTAGGTTCCTGTTCCTTAATGATCAAGGATCTTGTCACTATATCGGTGCTTCCGAATGCTCCGGTTCCTTGTTCCGTATCTTCCAAGTCATCTACTTCCATTATGTCTAAGGTGTTGCCTGGTTCCACCACTAGTTGAGCTATGCGATCGCGCATTCTTATTTGGCAGTCCATATCCTTATCGTTGAAAAGTACGACTTTGAGTTCGCTGATGGAATCAGCATCGATTACTCCTGCGCCGGTGGAGATTCCGCTTCAGACCGCTAATCCACTTCTCGGGGCAACTCTTCCATAGGTTCCTTTGGGTAGCCCCACAGCTATACCTGTCCTCATCAATGCTTGTCCATATTTCCGGACAATATCATCCGCTATGGTATACAGGTCATGTCCTGCCGCCATTCTTGAGCCCTTTGTTAGCAAGTATGCCTTTTTGCTCAATCTCTTGATCTTAAATACGGGTTTCTTTCCACCTCTTCGAGGTTTCAAATCCAAATCCGTATCTCCATCCCAGTCTTCTCCTTCATCGCCTATCCTCGCTACCAATCATGCCAGGAAACCTTCTTCTTTCAAATCTTTTGTTCATGATGCATAGCTCCCTCCTCAAGACAGTACTCTGGCCATGTGCTTAATGCATCAGTCTTTGCGCCTTTAGTGCCTGGTCAGTATACAATTCGGAAATTGTATGCCACTAGGTTCTGAGCCCATCGAATTTGAGGTCTGCTCCAGACTTTCGAGGTGAGGAAGTATTGTAGGTTTTGATGGTCGGTAAAGACTGTAATTAGTTTTTCTGTTCCGATCAAGTAGTGTCTGCTTTCTTTAAATGCTTCAAGGATTGTACGCAGTTCTTTATCATGAATCTCATAATTGCTCTCCACCGAGTTTGATTTTCTGGAATGGAAAGCTACTGGATGTAACCTTTTCTAAAAATATTGAGAAAGAATGCAACCGAGCGCGAAAATCGCCAGTGTCGGTTTCCATCACAGTCTATCTTTCGGGGAAGAAGTGATGTAGTATGGGGGCAGTTGTGAACCGGTGCTTTAGCTCCTGAAAAGCCGTATCCTGCTCAACTCCCCATTTAAAATCCTTAGGATTTCCTTGTAATGTCTCGGTTATGGGTAGGGAAATAGGCGCGAAGTTTTTGATAAATTGTTGTTAGAAGTTAGCGAATCCAATAAAGAATGTACTTCTCTAACTGACTTAGGTGCTTTTCAAACCATCATGGACTCCACTTTTCCGGTGCTCATAGACACCATATTGACTGCTACCATATAGCTGCGGAATTCTACCCCAGTGGCAGGGAAAGTCGATTTCTTTAGCAATACCGGTAATTGAAAGTCTGATAGAATTTGTAAAACTTTCTTCACGGCTTCGATGTGTTCATCTTCATCCTTTGAATAGATGAGAATATCGTCCAGATAGCGCACAACTCCGACATCAAAGTATTCTTTAAGTACTTAGTTCATCATATCTTGGAACATTGCGGGAGCGTTGACTAATCCGAATGGCATAACCTTATATTCATAATGCCTATATCTTTTCCAGAAGGCCGTTTTCCTTTCATCGCCTTCCTTAATCCTAATCAGATGGTAGCCGTCTTCAAAGTCTAACTTGGTGAAGATCTTTGCGCTAGGTACTCAATCCCTGAGTTCAGACGTTAGTGGAAGGGGATGTTTGTCGAGGATAATAATCTTATTAACATTTCGGTAATCAGCAACCAAGCGTAGTCTTCCAGCGGGTTTCGGTACGAATAATATAGGTGCTCCTGCAAGAGATTGACTTTGAGTAATCTTACCCTGCTTAACCATGGTTTCCAAGTATTCTCATAAAGCCTTAAGTTGTTTTTCCGTTAGTGGATATATTGGCCCTCAGGGGGGGAGTTGATCCAGGGATCAACTTGATCTGCTCATAGAAAGTCCGTCGTGATGCTAATTTTTCTGCTGTCTGGGCTTCAAACAGATGTTTGTAATGCCAGTATCCCTGCAGTAACAACTCGAGTTCTAGCGTATTTTCGATGACTTCAATTGTTCCGATGCCACAAGCATTAGGGTGCCAGGTGATGGATTCGTCATATTCGAACATATCCACTATTCCCTCATTTTCTTCCACACAGCTTTCACAGCCTTTTGCAGAGTAGGTCTAATTTTCTGCATCTTCTATGTGAGACACTGGGTGTTTACGATGCCACCAACCAAGCGGAATTATCATTCCATAGTGACCTGCCTTAGCCACTTCACCCCACACTTCAGAGATGTGTCTGTTTTTTCCTATTGCCAATTTAATAGGGAGAGTGTAACACTTCCATCCTGAGGCGGCTGATGAGCCGTCAAAGCCTAAAATATCGACAGCATTGTTGCGTTTTATGGTAGGAACACGAAGGTTTTCAACTAGGTCCTTATTAAGAAGGAATACATCGGATCCCGAGTCTAACAAGACTTTAACTTTGTATTGCTTATCCTGTATGTGGAGGTAAGCGATCCCCTCTGGACAGTTGTATTGGTTTGGTTTTGGAGCATCAAACTACATGTGCTTAGCGCGGATAAGATTTTCCTGGTTCTTTCATTTAGGCATAGTTGGTGTTGGGTGTAGGTAACAAGATGTTTGTTACTACGCCCACATACTTTCGACTATTAAGGTCTGCTCAGACAAACTAGTAACTCTTTAGCTCTAACAATCTGAGTCTACATACTAAGCGGCGTTTCACTAATACACAACTGTGCATGACCAGCTTTCAGGCTGAATGCCTTCTCCCAACATGCCAGACCTAGGCTCATAGGAGATTTTCGTGCAGTTATTAGCCATTTCACTACCCTGGTGTGGGGTTCCCGCTTTCACCGATCCTTTTCCTTAGGTTTTCAGTTATCCGTCCAGCTCCCTCAGAGGGGCCTTGCACACCAAAGCAGTACATCCCTATCCCACACTCTGATCAGATGGCAAGATAGTACATGCGTACAATACAACTCAGACTCGTATGGTAGGTGGAACAGCTTGCGTCGGTTGTCCTCCTGTCGTGTATTTGTTATCAGGTAGATCTTGCATTGCAATGTCCTAACTTCTTTGGTATAGTAACTTGCTTGCACACAGGTAGCAGGTAAACACCAGGTGACACAGGAAACTTCGTACCGTTGGCTCTGGGGCCATGTGGGCATGTTGACTATCCTCTCTTTCAATCAAGACTCTCAATATATTGATTCTTGTATTCGAGCTTAAAGGTCCCTCGCGGGGTCCCGTCACTTAGAGCCTACTTGCGTCGATCCTGAAAGGAGAGACTCGCTACATGCCAGTTTGATCATTTTAGGTTTCGATTCCCGTATTTGCACATGGACTACCCGATCCCTATTGTGGTCGGTACCCAATACACCCCAGCCAAAGGGAGTTCCCTTTTCGATTCCAGCTCCCGTGGGTCACTGAATACCCAAATGCTGGCGCCGTTGGTGCCAATCAACTGACTGCGGTCAGTTCCTCGTCGTCCGCCAGTTCCCAGATCTTCTTGAATCGGGCTGGTTTCTGGGCAGAAGCGACTCTTCGCGCTAATTTCGGTTTTACGATAGCCGACTATGCACAACGAATTCCCATTTTTATTTGTCTTGAGCTGACCCTTGCCGCCAATATATGTTCGTCTCCCCACCAAGTCTGATACGTGTGGTTTTTCTTGCCACAACATGTACAATCTCCGTCTCGCTTCCGAGTGTCTATCACACTCAGCAGGATACCAGTATGGGCCTGGTTGAAGTTTGTGATGGTGGTCTTGGTTGCACCTCCCAACCTTGTCCTGGACTTCTCCAGTTCATTGTCTCTTTTCCGCTTTCGTGATCGGTTCCCACCTCCCTTGATATAAGGTCTAGTTTCCCATTGTCGCTTCGGTTTAGAGTCGCTTCGGTCTTCTCTTTTGACCTACTGGACTACTTTGGGCTTGGACAGTTTGTCTCACCCAATTCTTTCTCTCGCCAGAAGCCCTTCTTCCGACCAACTGCACAGACTTAGAGCTTCCTCCCATTCTTGATCCGCTGTATATTGCATTGCTGACAACCTTTCTACAATTTGTTCGCGAAGTTTATCTTCTACTTCCTACCACCAGGACACTCTGGTCATGCATGCATGAATGTTATAGTTATGCATAATCATCAGATATCGTTTAATACTGCCATCGTACTTGACTAGCTTCATCGCTCCAAGCGCTAGTGTTTCGGCCTCCACCGTGGCAAACTCGCTTGCTCATATCATGTTCAAAGCGACTCCATGTAGCTAGCTCTGGCTGCTGGGTTTCCCCTTGGAGTCCGTCCATAGCCTTCCGGTACCAAATAGTATAAGGAAGCACTATTTCTCCTTGCGTACGGCTCGGCACATATATGACTCGTTCTCAGGTGTCGTCCCAGATTGGCGCTTTTCTTTCGAAATAGTTGTTGCATTGCATAATCCACACATATATATCTTGTCCGTATTTATCCTCAAAGAATGGAGGTGGCTCTGATGGTCACTTAATGTTTAGCGCTATCGCGTTGGCAAGTGTCTCTGCCATACCAGACTGTTCTAGTGTCTGTCCTTGCCTTTCCCCTTATCCCTCCATGTAGGCGGAGCATTGTTTTCTACTTCATCAGTCTCCTGGATAGTCGGTAAGGGTGCGGGACCTGCAGCTTCAGGACTTGGTGTGGTGTGAAACATACTATTTATTGACGCTGTCAATATTTTTAGGATATTGTTCGCAGCATTATTCTGCTACTGTTGCTGGTCCTGTGACCTGTGAATCTCCACTTGGCGAGTAGTCTAATCTAGGCACATTTGTCCTAGGGTACGGTTGACTTCTCTTTCCCGCGTGGCTCATTGATTTCAGAACTCTAAGAATTCCGCCCTTAGGTTGACAACTATTTGTTCCAATGCTTGATCTCGGGCAAATGCTGCCTGGCTTTCTCGCCCGAGGGTCTCATGTAACCTCGTAGTTACCTCTTCATGTTCCTGTAGACGCCGTTCTGGGGTGTCTATCTTCTTTGCCACTTCTCGTAGCATGTCCTCTTGTATCCCCTTGACCTCCACTTCTACTCCTGCTGATTGCATCAACAGGAGTCCGATTTCTCGATCATGGACATCTTGTCCTTCTGCGATTTGTTGCTGGACCTTAATTAACTTTAAGGTATTGTCCTGGGTAGCTCTCTTCAAATGTTTGAAGGTGATATTAGCTTGGTCACGGGAGGTGTCTATATCCTGCCTTATTCGACTCAAGGTTATCCCAAGATGGGCAGCCAGCCTGGCTAAGTTTGCAGCATGGTCTCCTCCTGGTTTAGGCGTGGAGGCCCTGGATATCCGATGTGTGCTTGCGACACTAGAGGATCAGTGAGAGGGTATATTTCCTCTCTGGAATATGGGTTCATGAGGTGTGGATAGGGAGGGACTCCATATTACTGAATCAACGGTTTTATTAGTCATATCTGGACGGGTGTCTATGGGTTCACCCGCCATTATTCTTTTACTTGGGTTTTGAGGTATCTCTGCCATTGTGATACTTTCCAGGTAGGCTAATTGCTCTAATAGTCCAGGATGCGTGATTTCTGGTACTTCGTACCAGAGTTCTTGATATCCTTGAAAGGGTTTAAGGAATCGTATGTAAGGTATCCAATGTTTGAGATATTCAAGAGGTGTAGGTATGAAAGGGTTCGGTAGATCTGATTCTGGACTCAGAATGTGAATTTCCCTTTTTCAAGGTTTAAAATGTACTTATAGTACATATAGGGATTTGTTAAGCTCAGGCCGAGGGGATGTCTGGTCCTTGGATGACTGTGCTTGATTTCTTGTTATCGGAGTACTGGGTACTCCATTCAACAAAGTTTTCTGACTTGGTGGAACTCCGCTCGAAGTCCGGACAGTACCAGGTACAGTATATGCAATTGAATAGATCCCTCATTGAGATTCCGCAAGGTATTATGAACCACCAGGGTTCTGTGATATACTCTACTTGGATTTCGAATAACTCATTGTCGATGACTTCTTCGAATGTTTGAATATAGATGGGACAGTGAGGAGCTACGAAAATGTAGTCGAAGTCTGAGGTGAGGGTGGAGTTTGAAGTGAACTCGTAGTTCATATATTGAGCCTTGGTAATAGGAGGACTATCAATATACTGTTAGGCGGATGCCAAACTCAAGTATACCACTGAGAAACGTAGGCCAAAAATCTTCAATTGGAGAATCTGTTGAGGAAGGCTCATCTCGATAAAACAGGGAAGGTAAAGATTTAAAGTGTGAAAACAATACTATATTGATAAGATCTCTTCTCCATTGCTTGATGATGTCTGTAAAGCTCGGGAGGCACTTCGATATTTATATCTCGTGTCTGGGTGTTCGCGGACTACTTCTAACTACTATGCCTCCGAAGTACCAGTCTGGTCTTAATATGCAAATGTCCAAAATCTTATAGGTGCGAACACCATTTGACAGTGAAACTTATCACACCCTTTCGTAGACCCGGAATAGTATTCCTCCCTTGAGATAACTGAGCTATTTGTTATGCCAAACAGCGGCCTCCAACTTAGATATCAGTATAGACTATTATATTACTCTAGTCTGGTTGACTATTATTCCCGTAGTCTCTTCAATCCAGAAGTGATCAAGTTCATGCTGGGCCGCCTAGTGCCAATCGCAAGTCCGAGCCTGATGTGTCAACGTCTCAAAGGACTCTGACTTATCTAGGTCTTCCATTCTGAGCATGCTTCCCCTTGGTCTGCCAGCCTCCACAGAGGGGTCCTACTACTAGGACCAACCAACCTACAGCTGATCTCAGAAGGGTATGGGTGGATTCAGTATGCCCATAATAGCCTCTACTATTGAGATATACTCTTGGAGTATTTCGCCGAAAACGTCCTGTCACCTTCGCCCCAAAGTTTAGGAAGCCTAACCTTGAAGCCTACTATCCCAATGCGCCTCCCACAGAATTCCTCCTTTCCACTTCCCAGATGGCGCCAAAGGTCCCTACTCATATATCCTGCGAACAGCATGCGGTCGGAGAGATGGCGGCGACGTATGCAGTGTTATGAAGTGCACTGCGTTGATGTGACATTTTAGTTATGGGACGCAACTCTCCAAATCTCGCTAAGGCCGTGTGCGCCCCGTAAGGGGGCTGGAGGAGTATGTTGGCACTCTGGTAAATCGAGGGTCTGTGCACAGTTACCCTACCATGGGTGTGTGCACATGTCTCCGATTGCCATATGCCTAACAGGACTGTGGTGAATCGGTGTTTCAATTCTTCCAACACTGTATCATGATCCAGTCCAGATTTGAAATCTTTTGGATGTCCTGGGAATGTCTCGGTTATAGGTTTACCAATATCCGCCTAGTTTTGTATAAATTGGCAGTAGAAGTTAGCGAATCCACTAAAAACCTGTACTTCTCTAACTGACATTGGTGCTTTTCAAATCATTATGGATTCCACCTTTCAGGTAATCATAGACACCCCATCGACTGCTACCATATAGCAGAAGAATTCTACCTCAGTGGTATGGAATGTGGGCTTCTTTAGCAACCCAGCTAATCGAAAGTCCGATAGACTTTGTAAAACTTTCTTCACCGCTTTGATGTGTTCTTCTTCATCCTTTGAATAGATGAGAATATCGTCTAGATAACACACAACTCCGATGTCTAAGTACTCTTTAAGTACTTGGTTCGTCATATCTTGGAAGGTTGCGGGAGCATTGACTAATCCGAATAGCATAACCTTGTATTCATAATGTCCATATCTCGTCCGGAAAGCTGTTTTCCATTCATCGCCTTCCTTAATCCTAATCAGGTTGTAGCTGTCTTTAATGTCTAACTTGGTGAAAATCTTTGCGCCAGCTACTCTATCCCTCAGTTCGGACATTAGTGGAAGGGGATGTTTGTTGAGGATAGTAATCTTATTAAGATTTCGGTAATCCACAACTAAGCGTAGTCTTCCATTGGGTTTGGGTACGAATAACATAGGTGCTCCTGCTGGAGATTGACTACGAGTAATCTTTCCCTGCTTAATCATTGTTTCCAAGTATTCTCGTAAAGCCTTAGCTTGTTTTTCGGATAGTGGATATATTGGCCCCAAGGGGTGAGTTGATCCCGGAATCAACTTTATTTCGTGATCGAATGTCCCCCTTGGGGCTAGTTTTTCTGCCGTCTAGGCTTCAAACAAATGTTTGTAATTCCAGTATTCTTTGGGTAATGATTCGAGTTCCACCATATTTTCGATGGCTCCGATTCTTCCCATGCGGCATGCATTAGGGTCCCAAGCAACGGATTCGTCATATTCGTACATATCCGCTATTCCTTCATCCTCTTCCACCCAGTTTTCCCAACATTTTGCAGAGAATGTCCAATTTTCTGCATCTTCTATGTGAGACACTGGGTGTTCACCATGCCACTAACCTAAAGGAATTATCATTCCATACTGACCTGCTTTAGCCACCTCATATGACACTTCAGAGATGTGTCGATTTTTTCCTATTTCCAATTTTATAGGGAGAATGTAACATTTCCCTCCAGAGGCGGCTGATGATCCATCGACGCCTAAGATATCAACTTCATTGTTGCGTTCCATAATAGGAACACAAAGGTACGCAACTAGGTCCTTGTTAATAAGGAACAGGTTGGATCCTGAGTCTAACAGGACTTGAACTTTCTACCGCTCATCATGTATACGCAGGTAAGCAATCCACTGTGGACAGTTGTGTCGTTTTGGTTTTGGAGCGTCTAATTCTACGCACTTGGTGCTGATAAGACTTTCTTGGTTCTTTCGTTTATGCATCCTTGGTGTCAGGTGTAGGTAATAGGATGTTTGTTACTATGTCCACGTAGTTTCGACCATTTAGGTCTCCTCAAACATGGTAGTAACTCTTTAGCTCTAACAATCTTGGTCTACATACTAAGCGACGTTTCACCGATAACCAACTGTGCACGACCAGGTTTCAGGCTGGATGCCTTCTCCTGACACACCAAACCTAGGCTCATAGCAGATTTTCGGGTGGTTATTAGCCATTTTGCTCGACATTTGTGTGGGGCTCCCATCTTCACCGATTCTTTCCCTTAGAGTTTCGGTTATCTGTCCAGCTCTCTCAGAGGGGCCTGGCGCACCAAAGCGGTACATCCCTATCCCACACTCTGGCCCGAAAGCCGAATAGTACATACGCATAATACGACTCAGACTCGTGTGGTAGGTAGAATGGCCCACGGCGGTTGTCCTCCTGTCGTGTATTTGTTGTCAGGTAGATCTTGCCTTGCTATGTCCCAACTTCTTCAGTATAGTAACTTGCTTCCACACGGGTAGTTGGTGACCCCCAAGTGACTTGAGAAACTTCGTATTGTTGGCTCCCAGGCTATGTGGGCATGTTAACTATCCTCTTTTTCGATCCAGACTCTCCATATATTGGTTCTTGTATCCGAGCTCATAAGTCCCTCATTGGGTCCATTCACTTAAAGCTTACTGGCGTTGATCCTGAAAGGAGAGACTTGCTTTGTGCCGCATTGATCCTTTTGAATTTCGATTCCTATAGTAGCACACGGACTACCCGATCCCCATCGTGGTCAGTACCCAATACACTCCAGCTGAAGGGGGTTCCCATTTCGATTCCAGCTCCATTTGGCCACTGAATACCCAAACGGCATCGCTATTGGTGCCAACGAACTGACCTAGGTCAGTTCCTCGTCATCCGGCAGCTCCATGATTTTATCAACTTGCTCTGAGTTCTCGGCGGTCGCGACTCTACGAGCTAATTTAGGCTTTACGATAGCTGATCTTGCTCATCAAATTCCCATTTTTATCAGTCTTGCACTGTCCTTTGCCGCTGATATATAGGCATCACCCCAACACATCTGATAGGTGTGGTTCTTCTTTCCACAATGTGTACAATCTCGGTCTCGCATGCAAGTGTCTATCACACTCTCTGGGATGCTGGTATGAGCCTCACTCAAGTTGGTATGGCTGGTCTTAGTCACACCTCCCAACCGTTTTTTCGGTTCTCTCCTGCTCATTGTCCCTTTTTCTTATTCGTCGTGGGGCTCCCCCTCCCTTGATGTAAGGTTTATTCTTCCTTTATCGCTTCTGTTTAGAGACCCCGAGCTCTTGTCTTTTGACTTCTTGGACTACCTTAGGTTTAGACCCTTTGTCGTGCCCAATCCTTTCTCTGGCCAGGAGCCATTCTTCTGACCGACCGCACAGCCTTAGTGCCTCTTCCCATTCTCGATCCGTTGTATACTGCAGGGCCGACAACCTGCGGACAATTTGTTGTAGATATTTATCTTCTACTTCCTGTCTCCACGACTCTGCGGTCACGTATGCATGAATGTTATGGTTATGCATGACCGCCAGATAACATTTAATACTCCCGCCGTACTCGACTAGCTTCATTGTTCGAAGCCCTGGTCGTTCTGCTTCCACCACGGCAAATTGTTTGATCATATTGTATTCAAAACGATTCCACGTAGCCAGTTCCAGCTGCTGGGTTTGCCCTTGAAGTGCGTCAATAGCTTTCCGATACCAAATGGTATAAGGGAGTACCATGTCTCCTCTCGTACGACTGAGTGCGTATATCACTCATTCCCCAGTATCGTCCCAGATCTGAGGCTTTTTTTTGAAATAGATGGTGCATTGTAGAATGCACATATATATATCTTTTGCGGGTTTATCCTCAAAGAATGGGGGTGGCTCTGATGGTCTCTTAATATTTATTGCCATCGCATTGGCAAGCATCTCTGCCATTCCATACTGTTCTGGTGTCTGTCCTCACCTGCCTCAGCTAGGACTTCCTCTCCTTCTTCATCTCTCATCATTGTCATCGTCGTCATCACTAGGATCTCCCAGCTCACTTCCCTGGTCACCTGAGGTAGATGCATCAGTGGCTTCCTCGCCATTCCCCTTTTCTCTTCAAGTAGGCGGAGCATAATATTCTTCACCATCTGTCTCTTGAACGGCAGGTAGGGGTACGTGCTGCGCCATTTCTGGCTTAGGTATGGCAGCCATTATTTTTGTTAGCGCTGCCGTTAAGGCCTTGAGGGTATTGTTTGTCTCCTCATTTTTCCATTGTTGTTGATCTAGGGACTTGAAAATCTCTGCCTGGTGAGTGGTCGCGCCAAATCGCCCTTGCTCTAAGGTACGGTTGACCTCTCTTTTACATGTGGTGCATTGGACACGAAATTCTACAAATTCCGCTCTCAGACTAAGGACCATGTGTTCCCGAGTCTGATCTCGAGCTAATACCGCTTGGTTTTCTTGTCCGAGCATTCCATATAACCTCTTGGTTACCTCTTCATGTTCCTGTTGACGCTTATCTTGTGCGTCTCTTTTCTTTGCCACTTCCCATAGCATTTTCTCTTGGATACCCTTAACTTCACTTTCCCTGCCTGCCAGCTGCATCAACAAAATTGTGATATCATTATCATAGACATCTTGTCCTTCGGTGATTTGTTGTTGAACCTTAAGTAGTTTCAAAGTATTGTCTTGGGGAGCTCCTGTCAAATGTTTGAAGGTGATATTGGCTTGGTGGAGTGAGGTGTCAATGTCTTGCCTTATTTGACCTAATGTTATCCCCAGACAAGTGGCTAGCCTAGCTAAATTGGCAGCGTGGTCTCCACCTGGTTTTGGTGTAGAGGCCCTTGATATCCGATGTGTGCTTGCGATACTAGAGGATCGGTAAGAGGGTAAATCTCCTCTCCAGAATGTGGGTTCATGTGGTGTTGATGGGGAGGGACTCCATATAGCCGAATCACCAGTTTTATCTGTCGTATCATGTCAGGTATCCATAGGTTCTCCGCCTGTTATTCTTTTCCTTGTGTCTTGCGGTATCTCAGCCATTGTGATACGTTCCAGGTAGGCTAATTGCTCTAATAACCCTGGATGGGTGATTACCAGTACTTTGTACCAGAGTCCTTGATATCCTTTACAGGGTTTAAGGAATTGTATGTAAGATATCCAACGTTTGAGATACTCTATAGGTGAGGGTATAAAAGGGTTCGGTTGATCTGATTCTGGGCTCAGAACAAGAATCTCTCTTTTTTGAGGTTCAAAATGTACTTGGAGTACATGTAGGGACTTTTAGGTCCAAGTTGAGGGGATATCTTGTCCTCGGATATCTGCACCTGACTTCTGGTCTTCAGAGTACAGGGTACTCCAGTCGACGATGTCTTCTGACTCGCTGGAACTGTACTCCAAGTTCGAACCGTGCCAGGTGCGATATATGCGCTTGAATTGATCACTTGTTGGGATTCCGAAAGGTATTGAAAACCACGAGGGTTCTGGCATATATTCTTCTTTGAAATCGAAGAGCTAAGTGTTGAAGACTTCTTCCAATGTATGAATGTTAATGGGGCAGTGAAGTGCTTCGAAAATGTAATCGAAGTCTGAGCTAATGGTGGAGTTTGAAGTGAACTCGTAGTTCATATAGTGAGCCTTGGTAACAGGAGAACTATCAATATACTGTTAGGCGGATGCCAAACTCAAGTATATCACTGAGGGACATAGGCCAAAATCTTTGTTTCGGAGAATCTGTCGAGGAAGGCTCGTCTCGATAAAATAGGTAACATAAAGATTTATAGCGTAAACAATTTTATATTCATAAGATCTCTTCTCTGTTGCTTGATGATCCCTCAAGAGCCTAGAATAAGTATCTTTTATCATACTCCATGTATCAAAGTATATAAATTATAATAATAACTTTGACCTCAGAGGGAGTGGAACACCTGACCTTGTAAACCAATACAAAAGTCTTACCAACTGAGCTACAGTATATGGTGTTATCAAGTGGGCTTCATTGACATGACTTTTTAGTTATGGGACGCAACTCTCAAAATCTCGCTAATGACGTGTGGGCCCCATAAGGGGGCCAGAGGGGGGTGTTTCCCCTTCCGTAAATCGAGGGTCTATGCGCAGTTACCCTACCGTGGGTCTGTGCACATGTCTCAGATTTCCATATGCCTAACAGGAAAGGGGTATTATGTACTACGTGGTACATACCTTATGCCAATAACCTCACAATGTAGTTATCAGACACGCACAACAGAATAGACTAGGACAGCAACGCCGATAAGGAAGACCTGAAAGATGGAGCTCATCTATACTCCACAATAAGGAATCATATGAACGAACTCAGAACATGAAATGAACTGTCATTACCAGTTCAAAAGAAGTCACAGTAGCAATCAGCGAATGTTACAGACATACCTTGTTACCAGTCATTGTACGTGAAGTCCCCTATACTAACTGGACACATCAGAAGTACTAGAGATGTACTTTGCATGTCCTGATGTACAGGATGCACAGGATACAGCTGACATTCACCAGCCATTTGGACAAAGCAAAGGTGCATTTGACATAGGTCTTTGTTTTGCTAATATACTGAAATGATCATTCAGAGTTCAATCATATTTTGCACAACTAGAAAAAGAAAGGAATTATTGCTCAATAGCAGCCCTTGGACAAGGTACTAGTACACTAGCTAACTGTCATGATTGGGAAGGAAATGAAGGAAAAAGCACCATGATACTGTCTGTCCATGAACGTGACTTCGGCAATATTGTTTTTCCACTTTTCTTTATATCTTTTGTATATTTTTAGTTAAGGTACGACTACCTGCATGTAGCACTAGCTATGGTATAAAGAAAACCGTAAATTCAAACTGCATACAAGAAAGAAAAAATCGCACAAAGAATAATAATAGTCTTCCAAACGTGTTTGATAGCCAACACCAAATCCTTAAGGAAATAAAGCAAATAAAAGCACAATTATGTAGAAAAATTAACCAAAACCAATGTGGTGAAAGGAGGGCATTGTAGCCTAAGTCTAAAAGTGAGCAGCATGGGGGAGGGTAGAAGAGATTCCCCGGCAGGGGGAAGAGTGGAGTGAGCTGAGAGCATGCCAGGAGAGAAGCTCGTAGAGATTTTGTTAATATATGCTGCAAGGGTAAGAAGCTAGAGCTTATTGGGCCAGAAAGTGCTGTCCTTTCCTAAGTCTTTCAGCTTTGGGAGGAGAACCTTCTGGTGTGAAGAGTGGATGAGCTGCGCAAGATGAAGCATGTAAAATCCTCAACATTTTCCTTACAGAAAGGCAGAGATGAGACAGATTCTCTGTGAAACTGGACTAGTGTGCACTGAGGCAGCTTTTCCTGGATTGCATTTGGTACATTCTTCCCACTGTGAACCTTGTTGAAATTTTCTATTATTCCTTTTATAAGTATATTTCTTTTAAATAACTTGTATTTCTCTTTTTAGTTATATTTGTGGTTTACCTATAAATCACGAACATTACTACAGCTAGAGTATACATATTGGGTAATTCGTTTATATTTCATAATAACGAGGTGATAATTGGATATATATTTTCTTTTTGCATGTGCGAAATGTTTAGGTTATTTTTACTTATATACTGCAACCTTTTCAGAAAGTGCATTTCACATTGTTTTTCAGCTTAAAATCTCTCACACCACTACCATTTATATATATTTTCTTTAAGATTTACCTGGCAGTTTTTCGGGGTCAAACTTTTCGCACTTATGTTTCTTAGAAGATTTTCCCCCTAATTTCTTTTCCTCGCTTAAGTATGCGTACCTGTATATATAGCTGGTAACCGCTCTGAGTATTAGAAAGAATTAAGGACAAGAATTAGTACCAATCTACCTTCCTACAACCATCCTTCTCACCTAAGTGTGCCTACAGTACATCTTTAATACTGTATCGTATTCTTGTACTCAAGCTATTAAGATTGTACTGCTACATACAAATTCAATAGGTTATGAGCCCGGCACATTCATAGTCATACAACATATACTTATACACTTCAACAGAAGACCTTCTACTACTCTACCTCTTACAAACGAAGATATCGCTTCCTCCATCTGAACGGTTTTATCGCTTCCAAACTATGGTCGCAATTATTTTACTTAACATCAGAGCTTGTACACCCCACAACCCTAACAACTCGGTCATACACCTTGTGGCTTCCTATAGTACAGCAAGGCACTCGATTGGTTAGGCCTATTATTTGAATTCCAGCACAAGTACTGATACTTAAGCAACATGGATAAAAGTTCTTCAGTGACCATGGTCCCATTACTACCAGTACCTCCAGCACTCCCAATACCACTTGCAGCTCCCATACCACCTCCAGCGAGCTCTGTGGCTGCTGAACCACTCGCAACAACTCCTACCCCAGCTGCTACAGTGGCCAGAAATATCGCCAACAATTTTAAACATTCTTGAGCACCATCCTATGAACAAAGCTCCATTTTAAAGGTAGCGGGGCCCATTAACTGTAGATCATGGCATGATATTTGGGAGTACGTTTTGGGATAATACAACTGCAGGGACATAGTGACAGAAAGAGAAATGGTATTGGAACCATGCGAAGACGAAGAAGGCGAAAACAACATTGTAAAGATAGGTGAGTTTAGAGATCAATACCAATGGGAATCGACCTATTTCCTTGAAATGATAGACTCCTTGTAGCTAATACTCTGGGCAACACACAAAACACCAGCAGCCATATGGAAAGCGTTCCAAGATAAGTTTGCAGGAGAAAATACTTCCTCCTTCTTCGAGCAACCCAACCCAGTCATCAACGCCATGAATGATACAGACACACCAATAGCCAATCACATTAATGCAGAGAATACGGACTGGAATCGAATGCAACACTGTTGCTCTGCCTCCGCGGCTGACAACTGATACATTTTACTGATCGTTTTCAAACTGGTTTTCGAATCGCCTGAAGTAAAAGCTGCCATTATTTTCCATTCTCTTCCTGAGTCAATGAGTCATATTGTTGACAACCTCCAAACTAAGGAGGACATTACCTCCGATCATGTCTACAATAAACTGTTGCACCTGAGAGCCTCAGGTAATTCCGAAGCAGACAAAGCATATAAAAGCGCTGAAGAAAAAGTGAAAAAGGAAAGGAAAGAGAAACAGTTCGAAGGACACTGGCCAATACCAAGGAATGTACTTACTGCAAAAAGCATTACCGCACTTTGCAGTCAGAAGGACATACTTGGAATGAGTGTAATGAACTCAAGACCGACAATTACAAGAAAAAGGAAAGAAAAGTTATTAACTCAGCTAAGATCGGAAAGGAAGAGATATCTGAACCAGTCAGTACATCCTCCACCCTCCTCACTACACAAAGAAGGCCTCACTCACTCAATTAGGTAATCGATACCAGTGCAAGCTCACACATGACAAACAACCTAGACTTTCTTATAGACTATGTACCTTCTACAGGTACTGTCAAGTTAGGAGATGACTTGGTAATGGAGTCATGCAGTTCAGGAATGGTTAGACTCGTGGTCAAAACTTCAAAAGGTCATGTAGTTCCAATAGTCCTGCAATACGTACTCTGCATTCCCAAGTGGGGTAAAAGCAACTTGATGTCATGGCGCGCTGTGGTTTCAATAGGAAAAGGATTTTCTTTAAGTAGTAAAGGGAAGGACATGTTCATTTTAGGGAAAAATAAAAATGAAGTGGTTTGGGGAAAGCTAGATGGTCAAGATTATGTTGTGCAAGAAGAAAAAGAAGTAGCAAACAAGATGACTTGCCAACAATAGTATGAAGCACTTGGACTCCCCACGCCTTCTTACCTCCAAAGCAATAACTACAGCAACGACCAATCAATCTCCAAAGTTCTTAAAGACAGGCGTTGTGAAACCTGCATCATCTCAAGATCAACAAAGGACAAATCTGAAGCAATAGAGGACCAATGTGAAACTCTTGCGAACAGATTCATTCAGACCTCAGTGGAAAGATCTCGTCCTCGTCCTTTGGCAACTCCTAGTACTACGTCACCTTTATCGATGACTGTACACGATGCATCAGTATTTATCAAATTAAAGCTAAGTCAGATACCGTAAAAGTATGCACACAGTCCATCAATGAATGACAAACCCAGAATACTGCTGCTATTAAAAGACTTCGAACAGATAATGGAGGAGAATACAGCAACCATAAAATACTTTTATTGCTACAGAAGTATGGAATTATACATGACAAAACTTTTCCTATTCTCACGAATCTAATGGTGTTGCCAAACTGTATAACCGGACGATAATCACATCAATACGTTCTATGCTAAAAGGATTACCGTTATGCTTATGGGCTGAAGCAATTACAACTGCCTTATACTTAAGGAACAGACTTCCTAACTGATACATGGGAAACTCAATGTCCTATGGATCTCTCTACAACAAAAGGCTGTTAATAAACCATCTTTGCCCTTACGGGACCAAATGCTTTGTCCATATACCAGAGGAAACATGCAAACCTGGAACAAGGTTACAGTATTATGCGAGCGAAGGATACCTTGTTGGATACACTTCTTCCAATAAGATATACCGAATATGCATCCCCTCACAGCATAAGGTTTCCAAAACACGACAGATTCACTGGATGAACAAGATAATACAACAGTCAATTGCATCAGAATCATTACCGGAACTGGAAACCTATGCAGATGTCTTTCTACCTCCCCTTCCAACTCCATATGAGCCACCAGAATTGAGAGAAGAAAAGACACCATGAAACCCAGCTATTGAAATTGAAATACATCCTCCTCCACAGCCAGGAAGCCCGAAGAATATGATGAACCCGCAATACCAGAAGAAATCCCGGAACTACCTGAACAGGAGGAACAAGCAGAGGAACCACCTGCAACATAGATCAGATCTGGAAGACTCATTCACCCACCCCAGTACTATGGCAGAAATGTCAAAGAATAAGCAAACGAGGACCCCCTGACGTACTATCAAGCAACCAGCAGATCGCTTAAGGAACACTAGACCTCAGGTATAGATGACGAAATAAAGGCACTGAAGAAGAATGGGACTTTCGATGAAGCAGTTAAACAGATAGGAAGGGAAATAATCGCTAGTAAGTGGGTATATACAACAAAACGAAATTTTGATGCTACAGTGGAAGGATACCATGAAAGAGCCATAGCCTAAGGTTTCTCACAAGTACCTGGATTTGACTTTAAAGACACCATTGCACCAGTTATCTGTTATAAGTCACTCTGTTTCCTGCTAGCAGTATGTGTCAAAAACAAATGGCCACCATGACAATTCGATGTTAAATGGGCTTTCCTTTATGGCGAATTGAAAGAAGAAGTCTACAGGTAACCGTTACCTGGGTACAGTAATGGAGAAAAGGTATGGCGACTTAACCGATGTCTCTATTGACTTAAGCAATCTGCGAATGAATGGTATGCTCTCCTCGCTAGATACTTAATATCAAGAGGCTTCACGACATTCTCCTTAGACCCATGCAGGTTCGTTCACAATAAAGACGACATTTACCTAGCGGTTTATGTTGACGACATCGCTATATACTCCGGCGAAACCCCCGCAGTGACATCTCTGATAGAAGACCTGAAAATGGCATTTGAGATCACCGACTTAGTGGAAGCTGTGTTCCTGTTCGGCCTCCACATCGCATATATTTTAGATGGGATACATCTGACCCAAGAACAATATATCAGATCAATCCTCGAAAGGTACTCTATGGGACACTCATGCTCTGTATCCACACCCTTACCGAAATGCATTCAAGTACAGAAAGCAACAGAAGCGGAACAGATACTGGATCCTTCCACATACCAATCAATAATAGGATCACTTATGTATTGAACCACTAGTACAAGACCCGACCTAGCATATACCATTTTATTTAACGCTCAGTTTTCTTCATGTCTCATGGAACAATACTTCAAGGTTGCAAAACATGTCTTAAGATAAATTAATGGTACAAAGCACATGGGACTCCACTACCCATATGCTACTACAAGTGCTATCGATACCTATGTCAATGCCAACTTCACTACTAGTTTGCCTACCCACCATTCCTTTACAGGATTCATGGTGCTCTTCAATGGTACTTGTATCTCCTAGCAATCCAAGAAACTGGCCTCAGTCGCAACATCTACAACCAAAGCGGAATACGTAGCTATGTCACTAGTTGCGCAACAGATTCAATGGGACATCAAAAGTCTTAAAGACATCCGCGAAACTGTACCTATGGCGCTACATGCCGATAATACTGGTGTAGACTTCCTAGCGACTAACCATCAGTTAAACAAGCGAACAAAAACATATCGATATACATTTCCATAAAATACGCGAAGAAATCGATAACGGCTCATTCACACTACTTAAGGTTGGATTGTCTGAAAACCTAGCCGATATATGTACTAAGACTTTGGCAAAACTGGCGCATAAGCATCTAATGGGACCATTGGGTTGTAGATAATGAGGGGAAGTGTTGAAATTTTCTATTATTTGTTTCATAAGTATGTTTCATTTAAATAACTTGTATTTCTGGTTGTAGTTATATTTCTGGTTTATCTATAGCTCATGAACATTACTACAGCTAGAGTATACACATTGGGTATTTCATTTATATTTTATGATAACGAGGGGATAATTGAATATATATTTTCTTTTTGCATGTGCAAGATGTTTTGGTTATTTTTACTTATGTACTGCAACCTTTTCAGAAGTTGCATTTCATATTGCTTTGCGGGTTAAAATCTCTCACACCACTATGATTTATATATATTTTATTGGAGTTTTACTTGGCAGTTTTTCGGGGTCAAACTTGCTCACACTTAAGTTCCTTACAAGATTTTAGCGATTATTTCTTTTCTTCACTTAAGTATATGTACCTGTATATATAGCTGGTGACCGCTCCGAGTGTGGAAAAGAATTAAGGACAACAATTACTACCAATCTACCTTCCTACTATCATCCTTCTTGCCTAAATGTGCCTACAGTATATCTTTAATACTGTATCATATTCTCGTACCCAAGCTATTAAGATTGTGCTGCTACATATAAATTCAATAAATCTTACCAAGCTTATAAAGTAGGAGGTGTAGTGCAGTACATAGGCATTGGAGAGAGATGGAGGAGAATGCGGCAGATCAGTTGAAAAGGAGTTGGATATGGATGGTTAATTTTGCTGTAATGTACGAGGTGGAATGTCCTTGGAGGGGGACCTAGTTGTGGGGCAGAAGTGAGGGGTCAGGACAAGAGAGGAGACTGCTGAGGTTAATAAATGGGAAGGTCTAATGGTCAATCACATCCAGTGGGAGGTGTTTCCTTGTTAGAGAAGAGGGAACTGGAGCCTTCCATAGTAGCGGAGTGTATACCGACATAAGGGCCCTTGTACAGGATCTGTGGTCTTCCAGTAAGCGGTGGAGGAAACTGGTGGGGAGGGAGGAGCGGAGGAGGGCTGCAGCCAGGTTAAGTTCTGGCAGAAGGCAGACCTACCTGAGTGCCTACAACCTTTGCTGGTTGGTTATGAGTAGGGGGAAGGGGGGAGGTACTAATTCATAGGGCAGCAAGCCTAAATGCAGGGATGAGAAACAGGTTGCAACCCACTTCTGGACAGTCCTCCTGAATAAAGACATTTTGTTTTACATTGTGAGCCTGGGTGAAAAGAGGTCTGAACTGAAAAGGAGAATGGGAGCTACTAGTGACAAAGCAATATGGTGGTAAAGGAAGAGAGCGAGGCATTTGCCAGGGCTGGAGAGCTGCCTGATAGCACTGAAGGCTCCGGGCACTAAGGCTGGCCTCTGTGAGATGTCGTCTATCATACCTCTGGTATATGAGGTGGTTGTAACCTCGAACCAGTATCTTATGTATTATAGGAGGTTGGAAAAATGGAACAGCAAATTGTCCTGAAGGACTGCGATATTGGCGGGGGGACTTCAGAGCCAGGGTTGACCAGAGTATAAGCTCAGTCTAGGGGATTGAAACGGATACGCCTATCCTGCTTGTGTGGTGCAGGAGGCAACCCACAAGACCTTGCAGTCTCGATGTTAGGCAAGTGCCAAACTCTGTTATAACCAAGGTATGCAGGCAAAAAAGGTTTTTCGGAGAATCTTTGGAGGAAGGTTGGCCGCGATAAAATAAGTAAAGTAAAGATTTAAGGCGTAAAATAATTGTATATTGATATGATCTCTTCTCCATTCCTTGATGTCTGTGAAGGTTGGGAGACACTGCGATATTTATATACTGCGCCTGAGTGTTCGCGGACTACTTGTAACTACTATTCCCCCGTAGTACAGCAACCTTGGAATTTTAATAAGCAAATATCCGGAATCTTATAACTGCGAGCACTGTTTAACACGGAAACTTATCACATCCATTTACAGTTATGGAATAGTATTCCTCCATTGAGATAACTGCGCTATTCGTTATATCAAATGGCGGTCTTTAACTTAGTTGTCCGCATAGACTATTTAGATTACTTTAGTTTTGTTGACTAGCATTGCAGTAGTGTTTTTCAGTCATGAAGTGATCGGTTTCATACTGGTCCACCTATTGTTAATCGCAAGACTAGGATTATGGGGTTAACGACTTAAGGGTCGCCGACTTAGCTAGGTCTTCCTTTCTGAGCGTGGTTCCCCTTGGTCTGCTGGCCACCGTAGAGGGGTCCTATGACTAGAACCAACCAACCTACAGCTAAGCTGAGAAGGGTATGGGTGGATTTGGTATATCTGGAATAGTCTCCACTACAGGGACATCCTCATGGAGTATTTTGCCAAAAACGTCACATCACTTCTGGCCTGTGAGGCGGACACCAATCTCTAATACAGCTGAGGGACATAGGCCAAAATCTTGGTTCAGAGAATGTGACAAGCAAGGCTCATCTCGATAAGGTAAAGGTAAAGTAAAGATTTATGTGGTAAACAATTTAATATTGATAAGATCTCTTCTCCGTTGCTTGATGATGTCTGTAAAGCTCGGGAGGCACTTCGATAACTATATCCCACGTCTGAGTGTTCGCAGACTACTTCTAACTACTATGCCCCAAAAGTACCACTCTCGTTTTAATACGCGAATGTCCAGAATCTTATAAGTGCGAACACCATTTGACCCTAAAACCTATCCCACCCTTTCACAGATTTCGGAATAGTATTCTTCCGTTGAGATGACTGCGCTATTGGTTATGCCAAACAGCTGCCTCAAACTTGGATATCCGCATGGACTATTATATTACTCTAGTCTGGTTAACTATCGTTCCAGTAGTCTCTTCGGTCATGAAGTGATCAAGTTCATGCTGGGCCACCTAGCGCCAATTGCAAGTCTGCGCCCGATGTGTCAACGTGTGAAGGGACTCTGACTTCTCTAGGTCTTCCATTCTGAGCATGCTTTCCCTTGTTCCGTGGGCCTCCATAGAGGGGTCCCATTACTAGGACCAACCAACCTACAGCTGATCTCAGAAGGGTATGGGTGGATTCCGTATACCACTAACAGCCTCTACTATTGGGATATCTGCTTGGGGTATTTCGCCGAAAACGTCCCGTCACTTTCAACGCATAGTTTAGGAAGCCTAACGTTGAAGCCTAGTATCTCAATGTGCCTGGGATGGATTTCCTCCGTTCCACTTCCCAGATGTCACTAAAGGTCCCCCACATATATCCTGCGAACAGCATGCGGTCGGACGGACGGCGGTGACATATATGGTGTTAAGAAGTGGGCTTCATTGATGTGACATTTTGTTATAGAACGCAACTCTCGAAATCTCGCTAATGACGTGCAGCCCCCGTAAGGGGGCCGGAGAGGGATGTTGGCACTCTGGTAAATCGAGGGTCTGTGTGTGGTTACCCTGCCATGGGTCTGTGCACATGTCTCAGATTTCCATATGTCTAACATGAGCTCCCTCCTACTAGGCTTCGCCTCGAATGCCTTTATAACCTTTTATATCTTTCTTCCTACTACATTTTAAGACTCAGTGTGGTCAGGGTAAAAAACCTCACGCGTTTACTTGGCCACGGTAGGAAAACCTCTTCCTCACTCCCTTACTTCTGCCCTTCCTTGCATTTCCACATTTTCATCATGAAAATTCTCTACAACTTGCTCCGCATTTTCCATACCAGTAGCAGGCTCCTATGTGTTCTCATCTTCTGAACACCCTTGCCATTTGACGAAGTACCACAGTCCCCACTGCTCTTGGTAGTGGCCACGTACTTGTTTCCCGTACGAATGAATCTTGCTTCTCAAGATTTTTGCAACTTCCGATTGTAGATCGCCGTCAATGTCCTTTGGCTCTCTAGGAGGTTGTTGGCAATTTTCATGAACTGATTGGTGATAGGGTTCCAATAGTGCGACATGGAATATGGGATGAAGGTTCCATTGATCAGATATGTTGAGCTTGAAGGCTCCTGATCCGCATTTTTCTACGATTTGAAAAGGCCCCTATAGCTTGGGACTTAGCTTCTTTGATTTCTGTCCGGTTTGAATGTTTTTCGCATTTAACATTACTTTATCCCCGGTCTTGAAGTCCGGCTGTTGTCAAGCTTTCTGGTCATAATATTTTGACTTTGCTTCCCGTGTCTTTTCTAGTGAACCTCTCGCTTGTTCATGTATTGTCTTAATCTAGTTCACATAGAGTGTTGCTCCTGGATTTTGACCTTCGTGCTCCTTCATCTACTCTGTCTGTAGATGGAAACTGTAGTGTGCATGGAATGGTGACATCCCATGAGTATTAGTTGCGAAGTTGTTATAGGCATGTTCAGCTAGTGGTAAAGCTGATACAAGTCATCTTGCTCGTAGTTAACAAAACTTCGCAGGTATCCTTCCCGCACTTGGTTAGTACATTAGGTTTGTCTGTCTGTTTGAGGTTGATATGCCATCAACCTTCTTCGCTTAATTTCCTACACTTTGTAAAGGGAGTTTCAAAATTCTCCTGTAAACTTTGAGTCCATGTCCTAGACGATTTCGGTTGGTAGACCGCGCAGCCTCCATACTTCTTTCAGGCATGCATTTGCGATATCTTTGGCCGTAGCCGAGGTCTGAAGTATGATGAAATGTCCCATCTTCATGAATCGATTGACTACTACTATTATCTGAGTGCATCCTTGCTACTCTGGTAGTTGTGTGATAAAGTCCACTAAGATGGACACCCATGCTGCATAAGGTATTTGCAAAGGTTGCAATAATCCATGCTTAGTGTGTCTAGGAGATTTATTATGTTGGCATTTATCGCCAGATAGTATGCAGTCATTGACCCATGCCACAAGTCCTTTGCAGTAGAAGTCCCACATAATAATTTCCCAGGTTTTCTCTTGTCCGAAATGTCCCGCTACCTTAGTGTCATGACATCCTTCTGCGATCTTGCTATATAGCGCCGGACTATCCGGCACAAATAGTCTTTGCTTATAATTGTGTAGATCGTCGGTTAAGGTCCAATGCTAGGGGAAATCCTTTCCATCATCTCGTAACTTGATAGGTTCTTCTCACTGGTGCCTCCGAACTGGATCTGTTCCGATAGCTGCCTGTATCTCGCTTAAGAATTCAGGGTTGAACTGCTTCCTGCCGTTTTGCAGGATTATTGCATTTGACATTAGAACTTTCTCAGGTACTTCTGAAATATCATACAAATGTTCATTGTCTTTAACCATCACCTTTAGGTAGCTGATACTAGGTCCCTGTTCCTTGATGATGAAGGATTTTGGTGCTATATCGGTGCTTCCGAATCCTCACGTTCCTCGTTCTGTATCTTCCCAGTCGTCTACTTCCATTATGTCCGAGGTGTTCACCTTTTCTACCACTAGTTGAGCTATGCGATCGCCCGTTCTTATTTGGCAGTCCACATCCTTTTGGTTGAAAAGTACGACTTTGAGTTCGCTGGTGTAATCAGCATCGATTACTCCTGCGCCAGTGCAGATTCTGCTTTGGACCACTAATCCACTTCTCGGGACAACTCTTCCGTAGGTTCCATCAGATAGCCTCACAGCTAGACCTGTCCTTATCAATGCTTGTCCATATTTCGCGACAATGTCATCCCCTATAGCATACAGGTCATCTCCTGCCACCATTCTTGAGCCCATTGTTGGCAAGTATGCCTTTTTGCGCAATCTCTTGACCCTAATCACGGGTTTCTTTCCACCTCTTCGTGGTTTCAAATCCAAATCCTTATCTCTATCCCAGTCTTCTCGTTCATCGCATACTCGGACTACCACTGATACGAAGAATGTTTCTTCTTTCAAAGTTTTTTATTCGCGAGGCGTAGCTCCCTCCTCAGGACAGTACTCCAGCCGTCTGCTGAATGTATCTGGCTTTCGGCCATTAGTACCTGGTTGGTATACAATTCTGAAATTGTATTCCCCTAGCTTCGTAGCCCATCAAATTTGACGGCCGATCCAGACTTTCGCAGTGAGGATGTATTGTAGGTTTTGATGGTCGGTAAAGACTGTAATTGGTTTTCCCGTTCCGATCAAGTAGTGTCTCCATTTCTTAAATGCTTCAAGGATTGCCTGGAGTTCTTTATCATGAATCTCATAATTGCACTCCCTCGAGTTTAATTTTCTGGAATGGAAACCTACTGGATGTAGCCTTTTCTCAAAATATTGAAAAAGAACGCAACCGCCCGCGAAATCGCTAGCGTCAGTTTCCATTACACTCTCTCTTTCGGGGAAGAAGTGATGTAGAATGGGAGCAGTTGTGTACCGGTGTTTTAGCTCCTCAAAAGCTGTATTCTGCCCAACTCTCTATTTAAAATTCTTAGGATTTCCTTGTAATGGTTCGGTCATAGGTTTTCAAATAGCTGGGAAGTTTTTGATAAATTGTGGGTGTAAGTTAGCAAATGCAATAAAGACTTGTACTTCTCTAACCGACTTAGGGGCTTTCCAAACCATTATGGACTCCAGCTTGCGAGTGCTCATAGGCACCCCATCGACTGCTACCATAATGCGGAGAAATTGTACCTCAGTGGCAAGGAAAGTCGATTCCTTTAGCGATACTGCTAATTGAAAGTCCTATAGGCTTTGTAAAACTTTCTTCACCGCTTTGATATGTTCTTCTTCATCCTTTGCATAGATGAGAATATCATGCAGATAATACACAACTCCGACATCCAAGTATTCTTTAGGTACTTGGTTCATCATATCTGGGAACGTTGTGGGAGCGTCGACCAATCCGAATGGCATAACCTTATATTTATAATGCCCATATCTTGTCCGGAAGGCAGTTTTCCATTCATCGCCTTCCTTAATCCTAATCAGGTGGAAGCCATCTTTAAGGTCTAGCTTGGTGAAGATCTTTGTACCAGCTACTCAATCCCTGAGTTCGGACATTAGTGGAAGGGGATGTTTCTCGAGAATAGTACGCTCATTAAGATTTCGGTAATCCACAACTAAGCGTAGTCTTCCATCGCGTTTCAGTACGAATAATATAGGTGCTCCTGCACGAGATTGACTTAACGTAATCTTTCCTTGCTTAATCATTGTTTCCAAGTATTCTAGTAAAGCCTTAAGCTGTTTTTCGTATAGTAGATATATCGGCCCCCAGTGGGGAGTTGATCCTAGAATCAACTTGATTTCGTGATCCTATGTCCGTGTTGGGACTAATCTTTCTGCCATCTGAGCTTCAAATAAGTATTTGTCATGCCAGTACGCTTTCGGTAATAATTCATGTTACATTGTATTTTCAATGGCTCCGATCCTTCCGATACGGCATGCATTAGGGTCCCAAGCGATGCATTCATCATATTCGAACATATCTGCTATTCCTTCATCTTCTTCCCCAAAACTTTGACAACATTTTGTGGAGAAGGTCCAATTTTTCCGCATCATCTATGTGGGACACAGGGTGTTCACGATGCCTGCAACCAAATGAAATTATCATTCCATAGTGACCTGCCTTAGCAACTTCACACAACACTTCAAAGACGTGTCCGGTTTTTACTATTTCTGATTTGATAGGGTAGGTGTAACACTTCCCTCCTGAGGTGGCTGACGATCCGTCAAAGCCTAAGATATCAACTGCATTGTTGCGTTCAACTGTAGGAACATGAAGGTCTTCAACTAGGTCCTTATTGATATGGAACACATTGGATCCTGAGTCTAACCAGACTTTAACTTTGTATCACTTATCGTTTATGAGAAGGTAAGCGATTCCCAGTGGACAGTTCTATCATTATCGTTTTGCAGCATTTAACTCAACTCGCGTAGCGTGAATAAGGTTTTCTTGATTCTTTCGTTCAGGCATTGTGGGTGTTAGCTGTAGGTAACAAGATGCTTGTTACTACGCCCGCGTAGTTTCGACCATTGAGGTCTCCTCAGACAAACTACTAACCTTTTAGCTCTAACAATCTGAGTCTACATATTAAGCAGTGTTTCACTGGTACCCAATTGCGCACGACCAGTTTTCAGGCTGAATGCCTTTTCCCGACACGTCAGACCTAGGCTCATAGCAGATTTTGTGGCGGCTATTAGTCACTTTACTCCCCTGGTGTGGGGTTCTTACTTGCACCAATCCTTTCCCTTATGTTTTCGGTTATCCGTCCAGCTCCCTCACAGGGGCCTTACGCACCTAAGCGGTACATCTCTATCCCACCCTCTGGGCAGAAGGCAAGATAGTACATACGTATGATACAACTCAGACTCATGTGGTAGGTGGAATGGCCCGCATTGGTTGTCCTCCTGTCAGGTATTTGTTATCAGGTATATCTTGCACTGCTATGTCCTAACGTCTTCGGTATATTAACCTGCTTGCACACAGGTAGCAGGTAACCACTAGGTAACTCGATGAACTTTGTACTGTTAGCTCTCAGGCCATGTGGGCATGTTGACTCTCCTCTCTTTCGATCAAGACTCTCCATATATTGATTCTTCTGTTCGAGCTCAGAAGTCCCTCCTGGGGTCCTTTTACTTAGAGCCTACTAGCGTCGATCCTGAAAGGAGAGACTCGCTTTCCGCTGCTTTGATCATTTTTGAGTTTCACTTCCTGTAGTGGCACACAAACTACCCAATCCCCATCGTGGTCGGTACCCAATACACCCTAGCCAAAGGGGGTTTCCATTTTGATTCCCGCTCCATATGGACACTGAATACCCAATCGCCGCAGCCGCTGGTACTAGTGATCTGACCTAGGTCTGTTCCTCATCATCCGCCAGTTCCCAGATCATGTTCACTCGAGCTGGTAGCTGGGTGGAAGCGACTTTACGCACTAATTTCGTCTTCATGATAGCCGATCGTGCACGACGAATTCTTATTCTTATTCGTCTTGTACTGCCCGTTGCTGCCGATATATGGGCGTCTCCCCCACACGTTTGATAGGTGTGGTTTTTATTACCACAACGTGTACAATCTCCCTCGTGCCTCTGAGTGTCCATCACACTTTACGGGATACCGGTATGGGCCTGGTCAAAGTTTGTGTGCGTGGTCTTGGTTGCACCTTCCAACCTTTTTCTGAGCTTCTCCAGTTCGTTGTCTCTTTTCCGCTTTCATTGTGGGGCTCCACCACTCTTGCCATAAGGTTTAGTTTCCCTTTGTCGCTTTGGTTTAGACTCCCGTCGGCCTTCTCTTTTGACTTCCTGGACTACTTTGGGCTTGGACGGTTTGTCTTGCTCAATTCTTTCTCTGGCCAGTAGTCCTTTTTCCCACCGACCGCACAGCCTTAGCACTTCTTTCCATTCTTGATCCGTTGTATATTGCGGGCCGAATAACCTACTGACAATTTGTTTCAGAAGTTTATCTTCTACTTCCTGCCTCCCGGACTCTCCTGTCATGCGTGCACCAATGTTATGGCTATGCATGATCGCCAGATATCATCCAATACTGCTGTCATACTGGACTAGTTTCCTCGCTCGCAGCGCTAGTCTTTCAGCCTCCACAGGGGCGAATCGCTTTATCATATCATGTTCAAAGTGAGTCCACGCAGCCAGCTCTGGCTGCTAGCTTTCCTCTCAGAGTCCATCGATAGCCTTCTGCTACCAAGTAGTATAAGGAAGTACTATGTCTCCTCTCCGACAGCTGAGCACATATATGACTCGTTCCCATGCATCGTCCCAGATCTACGGGTTTCGTTCGAAGTAGTCAGTGCATGGTAAAAATCTAGACATATATATCTTGGGCGTGTTTCTCATCAAAAAATGGGGGTGGCTCTGATGGTCGCTTGATGTTTAGCACCATTGCGTTGGCAAGGGCTTCTGCCATGCCAGGCTGTTCCGGTGTTTGTCCTTATCCTCTCAGGCTAGGAATTCTTCTCCTTCTTCCTCTCTCATCATCCTTGTCATCATCGTCACTTGGATCTCCAGGGTCACTTCCCTGGGCACCAGAGGGGGATGCATCAGCGGCTTCCTTGCCTTTCCCCTTATCTCTCCGTGTAGGTAGAGCGTAGTATTCTTCGTCATGAGCTTCCTGGTTGGCGGGTATGGGTGTGGGTCCTGCAGCTTCACGACTTGGTGCGGTGGCCGGCATCCTGTTTATTGACGTCATTAATACTTTTAGGGTATTATTCGCCGCATTATTCCGTGGCTATTGCTCGTCTTGTGACCTGCGAATCACCCCTTGGCGCATAGTCTGGTCTATGCGCATTTGTCCTAGGGTACGGTTAACTTCTCTTTCCCGCGTGGTGCATTAGTTGCGGAATTCCAGGAATTCCGCCCTTCGGTTGATGACCATTTATTCCAACGTTTGATCTCGGGCTAATGCCCCCTGGCTTTCCTCTCCGAGTATTCCATGTAACCTCGTGGTGACCTCTTCATGTTCCTGTTGATACCTATCTGGAGTGTCTATTTTCCTTGCCACTTCTCGTAGCATCTCCTCTTGTATCCCTTTGATTTCGCTTTCTACGCCTACCAGCTGCATCAGCAAGATTGCAATATCATTATCGTGGACATCTTGTCCCTCCGCGATTTGCGGTTGAACCTTAATTAATTTTAATGTATTATCTTGGGTGGCTCCCTTCTGATTTTAAAAGGGGATATTGGCTTGGTCGCTCGAGGTATCTATATCCTGCATTATTCGACCCAGTGTTAACCCCAAACGAGCCGCTAGCTTAGCTAGGTTCACAGCATGGTCTCCACCTGGTTTTGGCATGCAGGATCATGATATCCTATGTTCGCTTGCGATACTAGATAATAGGTGAGAGGGTATATTTCCTCTCCAGAATATGGGTTTATGAGGTGTTGACGGGGAGGGACTCCATATTGCCGCATCATCGGTTTTATCTGACGTATCTGTAGGGGTGTGCATGGGGTCTCCTGCCGTTATCTTCTTTCTCAGGTCTTGAGGTATCTGGGCCATTGTGATACTTTCCAGGTAGGCTAATTGCCGTAATAGTCCTGGATCCGTGATTTCTGGTACTTCATACCAGAGTTCTTGATATCCTTTAAAGAACTTAAGGAATTGTATGTAAGGTATCCAACATTTGAGATACTCTAGAGGTGTAGGTATGAAAGGGTTCGGTTGATCTGATTCGGGACTCAGAATCTGCATTTCCCCTTTTCGTAGTTTAAAATATACTTGTAGTACATATAGGGATTTGTTGGGCGCGGGCTGAGAGGATGTCTGGCCCTCAGATGACTGTGCCTCGTTTTCTATTATCGGAGTACTGGGTACTCCACTCAACAAAGTTTTTGGACTTGGTGGAACTCTACACAAAGTCCGGACCATACCAGGTATGATATACGCAATTGAATTGATCCCTCGTTGGGATCCCAAAAATTATTGTAAACCACGAGGGTTCGGTGATAAACTCCTCTTCGATTTTAAATAACTCACTGTCGAATGCTTCTTCAAATGTCTGAATGTAGATGGGACAGTGAAGAGCTTCAAAAATGTAGTCGAAGTCTGAGGTGAGGGCGGAGTTTGAAGTGAACTCGTAGTTCATATAGTGAGCCTTGGTAACAGGAGAACTATCAATATACTGTTAGGCGGATGCCAATCTCTAATATAAGTGAGGGACGTAGGCCGAAATCTTAGTTTGGAGAATCTGTCGAGGAAGGCTCATCTTGATAAGGTAAAGGTAAAGTAAAGATTTATGCAGCAAACAATTTAATATTGATAAGATGTCTTCTCCGTTGCTTGATGATGTCTATAAAGCTTGGGAAGCACTTCCATATTTATATCCCGTGTCTGAGTATTCGCGGACTACTTCTAACTACTATGCCTCCGAAGTACCACTCTCGTTTTAATACGCGAACACCCAGAATCTTATAAGTGCGAACACTCTTTGACCCTGAGACCTATCACACCCTTTCGCGGATTTCAGAATAGTATTCCTCCATTGAGGTGACTACGCTATTTGTTATCACAAACAGAGGCCTCCAACTTATATATCCGCCTAGACAATTATTTTACTCCAGTCTGGTTGACTATCATTCCGGTAGTCTCTACCGTCATGAAGTGATCACGTACATGCCGGGCCACCTAGTGCCAATCGCAAGTCCGCACCCAACGTGTCATCATCTCAAGGGACTCTGACTTATCTAAGTTTTCCATTCTGAGTATGCTTTCCCTTAGTCCGCCGGCCTCCGTACAGGGGTCCTATTACTAGGACCAACCAACCTACAGCTGATCTCAGAAGGGTATGGGTGGATTCAGTATACTCCTAATAGCCTCTACTATTGGGATATCTGCTTGGGGTATTTTGCCGAAAATGTCCTCTTCCTTTCTGCCCATAGTTTAGGAAGCCTAACTTTGAAGCCTATTATCTCAATGCACCTGCAACCAACCTCCTCTGTTCCACTTCCCAGATGTCGCTAAAGGTCCCCTCCCTTATACCCTGCGAACAGCATGCGGTCAGACGGATGGCGGTGACGTATATGGTGTTATGATGTGGGCTTAATTGATGTGATATTTTAGTTATAGGATGCAACACTCGCAATCTCGCTAATGACATGTGGGCCCCCTAAGAGGGCCGGAGAGGGGTGTTGGCAATCTGGTAAATCGAGGGTCTGCGCGCGGTTACCCTTCTGTGGGTCTGCGCACATATCTCGGATTTCTATATGCCTAACACTTTCTCACTTTTAAAAATGTGGAAAGTACAATCTGTGATTCTGGTTCGAGTATTATATTTTAACTAGTACCACCTTATCTAGTCTCTTATACTAAACTACAAGTTTAGTCCATTTCGTAAATATTACAATATTGTACATATTTAGTATTTTCTGCAACCTTAAAATTGATAGAAATAAGTACTGGTATTAGGAGTCAATAGTAAGTATAGTAATAATTACTTTTCCTAGTATACTATATCTTCAACTTAAACTTAATATTAAATAAGATACAATTTATATTACTACTTCAAGATATGCATGTTTTATTAGAAATATTCTTTAATGCTAAATAAGGCCTAGTATTAATAATATCAAGAATTAATTATTCTTTTATATTAGTCATCATTCTTAACTAATGGAAACCATATAGTGTTATCACTATAATCTTTTTACATTGCAGTCAACTTTTATAGAGATTATAAAAACTTGGAGCTTGAATTTTTATATATACAAAAATCTATCTAGGAATACTTAAGAGTAGAGAGTAACAATAAAGGCTTATTAGATAATGTATGAAATTGTTAAGATTTCCTCTCTATTGCTAGCTTATGTACCTGCTATTTTCAAAAGTATCCAGATGCCTTGGCGCTGGGAGCTCAAATTAGGTGCTGGTGGAGGAAACCTTTAACCAGTACCTCAAACTGCACAACTTCCAACTTCAAACTACAAAGGCTCCACCTCAACCACCTTTCCATTTCGATTCTCATTAAAATTAAATAGAGAGTACGCTGGAGATTCAGAGAGTAGAGAGATATTTTAAATAGGACAATGTTTGAGTCACTTATAGAATTTAAGGCTCACCTAGTGGTAGAACCATTCTTATAGGTACTCCTGTTTAAGACTTCTGCTGACCAGGTTCGGGTATAAATCTTGGCACCAGGCCATTTGGATACTATTGAAAACGTCAAGCAAGTGAAGCTTATAAAGTATTTCAATTTTTATATTGAGTATCTTGTTAATTCTTGAATACTACTTTTAACTATAATACAACTAAGGTAATATACTCTTTCCCTATACAAACATTAAAGAATCTAATAAGCACAAATACTGTTTGATGCTGTTTTCCTTAATACCAACTTTGGTTTTACAGGGCTCAATTCTCATTTATTAGGAAAGTTTACTAATATTTTTCTAAGAAAGTTACAGTATCGTTTAGTTAAATAGACTATATAGATTACCATAAATAGGATAACTATGGCACTGACTGTCTCTTCTGAATATAAAGTAATGAGCTTTGAAGTCAGACTATCTATAAATTACTATCAGCTTGTATTCTATATACTACTATATTATTAATCTGTTACTTATCTTTGTTTTCTGTTCTTGTAATGACCTTTTCTGAATAGTACAATAGGAAGTTTAAAGTCTATTATCATACTCAAAACAAGAGTCTACTAGTACCATGTATGAATAATGAAGTAGCCATAAGCCTACTCTGCTAATATACAAATAGTTGAGTAACATAGCCAGATATGAATCCCACATGGAACTACTTGAAAACTTAGTAAAAGTGGTAGTTACCTTACTGGTTAGGGTAACCTTTCTAGTCAAATAGCAAAGTTATCATATTTTATCAGTTTTGTTTCAGGATAGAGTTATCCTATGATAAGCACTCAATTACTCTACTATAAAGCTAAGTCATCTTATATTATACATAATTTTTTAAGTAAGACTTTATCAGAAGTTTTTACAATGTTTATTATATGAAATAGTATGAGAAACTGAAAATCATATATGACTGGAAGGTCTTATCAAGGAGCTATTAAGCTCTAAATATACTATAACTCCAAGGTTTCGTATCTAATATACTCTTCTTACCTGTTAGGCGGACGCCAAACTCAAGTATATACCTGAGGGACGTAGGCCTGAAATCTTTGATTGGAGAATCTGTCGAGGAAGGCTTGTCTCGATAAAATAAGTAAGGTAAAGATCTAAAGTGTGAAACAATATTATATTGATAAGATCTCTTCTCCGTTGCTTGATGATGTCTGTAAAGCTCGGGAGGCACTTCGATATTTATATCCCGCGTCTGAGTGTTT
>JACCEG010000153.1:305968-337090 GCA_014065205.1 Tuber brumale
AGTATATGGTGTTATTAAGTGGGCTTCATTGATGTGACATTTTAGTTATGGGACGCAACTCTCGAAATCTCGCTAGTGACGTGCGGGCCCCATAAGGGGGCCAGAGGGGGGTGTTGGCACTCCGGTAAATTGAGGGTCTGTGCGCAGTTACCCTACCGTGGGGTCTGTGCACATGTCTCGGATTTCCATATGCCTAACATTACCTTAAAAGTCCTGAATATTATAAACTTATATCTAAATAGTTGATTACAGACTAGTAAGTAGGAAATGATAAAGGTACTTACATAATACTATGTATATTCTTGCCAACTGCCAACTGCAACCTGACTGCAAGATATATAATGAGTAGAGTATGAAGAATGTAGAAACTATACACCATCTCTGCTATTTTGCTCACCCTTAAAATAATGTCTTAATGCAGGACTCTCATGAACACCCACTCCCTCTCTCCTCCCTATCATAGCTTAGACCTAAGAGGAACAACCATCCTCACCCTCTCCTCACTGTCCTCACTCGCTTTGTACGTATTGAGGCTTTCCTCCCCTTGTGTTCTGGTACTACTTTCTCCTGCCTGTTTCCTCCCCCTCACCTCGCCTAGCGAAGCCCTCTTCACAGGCAGCAACTAGTCGCTACCTATGCAATAAACAGCCGGGATCAAATTTTGCCATATATGAGAATATTTTAATAGGCGCCTAGTCGATGTCGCCCTTCTCTTCATTTTAAGACTATCTAGGCAGGCTTGAATACGATTACCAACAGTTGACATAGTTACGTTCAGATTATGCCCCATTCTCACAGTTGGATCGGCTTGCACCCTACTGCTCCCTCTGTTTTTCTGAAACTGACATCCTACTACTGACTCCCTCTCCTGCCATCCCACAAGGTTGGCCCCATTTCTCAGTTACACCAAGTTCCAGGATATGTTCTACAGTTTTTCATCTGCCTGCACATATATCTCACTTAATTGTTTGTAGATATTTACTCGCGCAATGTTTCACTTGTTTTTTTGAAGATGTTCTGTGTGGCTACCTTCCTGTATTTTCCTGCTTTGCTCTGAGGTCTTGTCTTCCATATTTTCAGTTACATTTGGGCTTTTGGGGTAGAGATTTGCAGTTAGGTGTTAGGTATCGTACCTATTCTCTGATGTCAATATATATCCTGCGACAGGCAACAGCTCTCTGTTAGTCCCGTTGTAATAGTGCAATACTTCTCTTCCTTAGTGTGCCGTTACTTCAATCCCTCTTTTTACCAAGACCCTGATTATTACTCTTAGACCGTTGTCTACGTTCCTCTTTCAAACGCTAATAATCAAGTCGTATCGTGGTAGAGTTCATGAAGTAGTAGAATAGATTCTATTCTGATAGTATAGGTAAGAAAGTATAATAGGTGGTTGCATGAAGAACTAACTACCAGGCTCTACCGGCCTCCTTTTATAGTCCTTGACTTAACCCGCTTATAAATCAAAACAACTATGAGTCATAATCATGACTCATGAAATACATCATATGACCGCATCATTGGTCAGGTGCGTAAACCACCTGACCTCTTAGTAGGTCATGTGTGTGAAAGTAAATCAAACTGCGCAGCCCCCTTGGCCTCGTGCGCTGCCCCCATGACCTCTTAATAGGTCATGTGCGTGAAAGTAAATCAAACTGCGCAGCCCCCTTGCCCTTGTGTGCTGCCCCCATGACCTCTTAGTAGGTCATGTTCGTGAAAGTAAATCAAACTAAAACTTCATGATGAATATCTTCGCCATGGTGAAACATCTCTTTCCGCTACCTGCCACAAACATCTCCTTCCACTATCTGCCACGCAACCGTGACCATAGCGCCTCTCTCCCCACGGCTTAAGTCCCATTAGGCCATCGGGAACTCATCCTTCTCTTCAATTCCTCCCATCTGCAGGATATTGCGTCCTATCCGACGCATCCAACTCTTGCTTTCTTTATGAAGGTTTTCCAACATTTGGATCCTCGCCTCCCTCCTCTTCAGTTGGGATTCTGCCTTCCCAACCTTGTATTCTGCCAAACTTGCCCTGACCAGTTGAGCCGTTATTGCTCTTGCCAGCTGCACGTTCTTTTTCTCCCATTCCCTTCCCTTCTGTTCCCACATCGAGGCCTGGCCTTTGTAGAGTCCCATCTCTACTTCTGCCCTCATTTTTTGTTCACTAATTGTGATCAGCTCCCGTTGCAGGCTTTCCACCGTATCCTCTTGTGTTGCCAACGAGATCGGCGACGGTGCTGGGTCCTGTTCTCAGGTGACTCTTTTGGATTTTTTAGCCCCCCTCCGCGTAGGTTTCATCCCCGAAAACTTGTTCTTGTCGCCCAGCGGAGGCAACACCGGTGGTGTCCTGTCTCTTTTTCTGGGAAAATAGTTGGCTCCCATCTTTTCCACATAGTGAGTGGGGCACCCGTCGTCGTAGCAGCGTGTCCATGACAGACACTTGCGTGCTTTCTCATTCTCCGTTTCCTTCGTTTTCCTGATTGGTAGGTCCACGAGTGGGACCCAATCCTCATCGTTGACTTCTTCCTTGATCCAAACCCCATCTTCCATCGGGTAGAAGTCTGGGCTTGTCGGGGTAGCTGCGGTGGAATTGTTGGACGGCATCTTGAGCGTTGGTGAAATTAGTCGCTGGGTACCACTCTTGATCGTGTTCTTCCGAGTAGCCCATTGACTTAGCTTTGTATTGGAGTTGGTTGTAGTGTAGTCTTGAGTCGATGATTTTCTCAAGTTCGTATTCGTCTTCGCCCACAATCCCGATGGGCGGCAGAGAGAGTTTCTTTTGTGATGCGAAGGCGTTGTCTTGGTAGGGTTCAAAGAGGCTGATGTGGAATGTAGGATGAGTATTGTTCATCGAGCGTGGGAGGTCGAGTTTATATGCTCTTTGTCTAATGCGTTCGATGATTCTGAATGGTCCTAATTTTTTGTACTCTAGTTTCCTTGACGGTCGGGTGGTCCGTATATTCCTTGGTATCAACCACACCTTGTTATTGACTTTGAGGTTGGGATCGGGTTTTACTTCTGTTTTTCTTGTGCGAGGCATATTTCTTCTCGCAACATGTCATGCAATCATTGCATGTTTTTTGTTTCGATCAATTGCGCTGGTATGTCGTATTTTACCGGTTCGTATATTGGATTGTATCTATAGTTCGCAAAGAATGGTGTCATTTTGGTCGT
The DNA here is from genome assembly GCA_014065205.1 of Tuber brumale. Lineage (NCBI taxonomy): Eukaryota > Fungi > Ascomycota > Pezizomycetes > Pezizales > Tuberaceae > Tuber > Tuber brumale. The sequence continues at coordinate 309,145 of JACCEG010000153.1, forward strand.
TTCTTATTTTCTGTTGTTTCATGTGAACTCGGCAGTTGCTAGCATATCGGCCCAGTCGTCTTGCTGACAATTGGTGTATGCCCGTAGATATTGTTCCCATATGGCGTTCGTCCTTTCTGTTTGTCCGCCTGTTTGCGAGTGGAATGCCATTCTGAGTTCCCTTTTGATGTGCCATTGTCTTGTAATCTCTTTCCAGATATTTGCCGTGAACAGTGATCCTCTGTCTGATATGATATCTTTCGCTAGTCCATGTATTCTGAACACCTGATCCTTGAAGAGGTGCAAGAATTGTTGTGTGTCCATGTCTGTTTTACAGGGTATGAAGTGGGCCATCTTGGTCCGGCGATCAATAACGACCTATATTGCGTCATAACCTTTTGATTCCGGAAGTCTCGTTATGAAATCTATAGCAATAGATTGCCACAGTCTTCCAGGCGGTACAATTGGTTTTAGCAATCCGAATGGCGCGTGACGTACTGCCTTCGTCCTCTGGCATATCTCGCAGTTCTTGACATATCTCTTGACATCCTCTCTTATCGTCAGCCAGTAGTATGATCTCCTGATCAATTCTTTAGTTTTGGCCGTTCCGCCATGTCCCGTTTGTGGTATATCATGGTTTCTCCTTATCGTTTCCATTCGGAGAGGTTCGTCGTCCGGAATCCTTATCTTGTTGTTGTACCAAAGGTATCCTTCTTTTTCTTCGTATAGCCCGAGTGCTATCCCTTTCATTTCTTTTTGCTTTGCGTTTAAAGCATTCCTGATTGCTTGCATTTCGTTATCCTTCTCCATCGTGCTTCGTATCCATTCTTTGTGGTCGTCGTTGGATAATATTGCTGTTTCCATCTTGGTGATGGATTCGTTTCTTCCATTTTCTTTCTCATCTTTGAAGTATTTTTCCTTTGGTAAGAGAATCCTTTGTCTCTGTTGGATCCCTTTGTCCTCTCCGGTCGGTAGGTCTTCTTGTCTCCTGGTAAGGGCGTCGCGTTGTCCTCCTTGCTTTCCAGGTCGGTACTCAATCTTGATGTGATATTGAGATAGGGTTTCACTCCATCTCGTTTGTCGTTGATTGAGTTCTTTGGTGGTGGTAAAGGCGAGGAGAATTTTGTGGTCAGTTACCACCCTAATATCGTGTTCGTTTCCCAGCGCGTACTTTCTCCATGCCTTCAGTGCCTGAACTATAGCCAATAGTTCTTTATCGTGGATGTCGTATTTGCATTCGGCTTTGGTCATCGTCTTCGACCGGAATGCCACCGGGCGCCATAGTTTCTAGTCACTTAACTGCGATAAAATCCCTGCGCAGACGTAATTCGACGCATCCGTTTCGATCATGATTGGCAATTTCGGATCAAAGTGTCTTAGTATCAGTGACGTGGTGAGTTTGTTCCTTAATTTGTCGAATGCTGTTTGCTGCTTGTCCGTCCAGTTCTATTTGGTATCCTTTTTCGTTGTCTCGTATAGTGGTTTCGCCACTCTGCTGAATCCTTCGATGAATCCGTGGTAAAAGTTGCAAAAGCCCTGGAAGCTTTGTACTCCTTTTACATTCTTTGGTGGTTTCCATTCGTCGATTGCTGCTTTCTTGACTGGGTCAGTTCGTATTCCATCCGGGTTGCTGACAAACCACAAATATTCAGTTTCCAGTTGATGGAATTCGCATTTCGTTGGCTTTAGTTTGATCTTTGCTTCCCTTAGGGCCTGCGTAACATTTCGGATGTCCTTTCGGTGTTGTTCCATTGTCTTTGAATAGATGAGGATATCGTCTAAGTAGACGATACAGCATATATCTAAAAATCTGCGGAGTTTGGTTTGATCCATCTTAGGAACGTTGCTGGTATGTTGGATAGTCCCAGCGGCATTACCAGGTATTCATATAGTCGGTATTGTTTTCGAAATGCCGTTTTCCATTCGTCTCCTTCGAATATTCTGATATTGTGGTAGGCATCCTTGATGTCTAGTTTCGTGTAGTATTGCCCTTTTCCCAATCTATCCAATGCTTTGTCGATCAGCGGTAGTGGATATTGGTCTTCCTTGGTGACTGTGTTCAGTCCTCGAAAATCCATGCATAGTCTGAGCTTTCCGTCCTTCTTTTTGGCGAATAATATCGGTAGTCCCGCTGCTGACGAGGATAGCCGTATCCATCCTCTCTCCTGGTTCTGCTGGAGTTAATCTCGTAGAGCCTTCAACTCATCTTCTCTCAAGGAGTAAAGTTTGATGAACAGCGCTCTGCCCACCAGGTCGATCCTATGGTCCTCTTCTCTGTATTCTGGCAAGTCCATCCTTTCTCCTTCTTCAAACATGTCTAAGAAATCCTGGTATTCACTTGGTACCAGCTGTCTTAGAGTCGCTCTCTTTTTTGTTGCTTCTTGTCGTACCGCTAATCTGGTACTGATCGTCCAGGTCTCCGCAATTGTGGTTTTCTCTTCTTCTTGACCCTATTTGAGAATACTGGTTTGTTCTCCTTTCCGAAATAGCTTTCCGAAGGTCTTGGCTGATATAAAGTCGATATCGACATGTCATTCTTCAGGTTCTTCAAGGTTGTTTTTTCCAGTACTTCCAAATCCAGGATCTTGTCTTCCTGTTCTGTTCAGGCCGCCTACTTCTCGTAGTCCTCTATTGTCGATCCTTTCGACAATCCACTGTGCGATCCGATCTCCTTTATTGACTTCATAGTCTTCTTCTTTCAGGTTCATCAAGAGAACCTTGATTTCTCTGCGATAGTCTGAGTCTATCACCCCCGCACCTGTAGTTAGGCCATGCCTGGTCGCTAATCCACTTCGTGGGGCAATTCGTCCATAGGTGCTATCCGGTAGTCCGATCGCTATTCCTGTCTTTATCATCACTTGCCCTTTGGCTACAATGATTTCCTCTTAGATGCTGTAAAGGTCGTGTCCAGCCGCTCCCTTCGACCCTTTGGTCGGTATCTTTGCTTCGGGATCCAACCGTTGAATCCGGTTATCGTCCTTTTCTCTTCTTTTCTTGATGATTCGGCTGTATTCGTTTTCCCATCGGGCCAGTCCAGTAGGGACTGTGTCGATCCTTGCGGATTCATTTAGGCATACTTGGGTACAACTCACACTTCCGAAGTTGATCTCTCTTTTTTCCCAATCGATATTCGGGTTGTATTTCCTTAGCCATGGTATTCCCAGGATAGCAGTATGTTTAACCATATTTGCTACCTGTAATATTATCGTTTCCTGATGAGATCCTGTTTCCATGGCTATTTCGGCCACATGAGTAATGGGGCCGGCTTTGCTCTTTTCCCCATTAACCACATAGATGTTTCTTGTTTTGTCGATTTTCGTGAGGAGTATCCGGTGGGTATTGCACAATTTTTTGGCAATAAAGTCCTCCGTTGCTCCCGAATCGACCATTGTGTTGGTTTTGTTGATCCTCTTTTTTGTGAGTATATTGATTTTTATCATCAGCTGATCCAATTCATCGTCGTTATTATCCTTTGTGTTGATTTGTACCTTGTAGTCTGTTGCCGTCAATATTCGTATAGTCCTAGTGGGTTTTTCGTACTGGTTGTCCCTCAGACCACTTGTTACTGGGGACTGTCATCGTTTAAAGCCTCCTCCATTTCTTCCGCTTTCCGTCCCCCCATCTCTCGAATCTTGGCATTCTTGTCTGGGCATTCGATTGCACGATGCCCCGCCTTTCCGCAGCGGAAGCACAAATTGGTGTCCCTGCATTTCCGAAACTCTTCCGTTATTATCCTTGGGAGGTTCCGCCATATTGGTCTCCAGGCTTGTCTAAACCTTTGTCCTGGTCTCTGGAATCGTTGGGTTGTTCCTCTTATTGCGTCAAGGTCCATGGCCTCCCCTCCTTGATTCATCGTTAGGGCACTCGGTAGTCCATTCTGTTGTCGGGCCAGCCTCTTCCAGTTGCTTGGTCCTTGGTTCTTCCTATTCTCGAGCTCCGCGAACCACTGGGCTAGTTCTTCAGTCGCGTTGAATACTCGGTCTGAATTGGTCCACGCTTCGTGCTGTTCTTCGTGGACCCCCCTTAAGAGTTGTCATCGCAGGGTATGCGTATCGTATTCGGCATCAGGGGCTAACAGTTGTATGTTGTTCCAGAATATGATGACCTTATTTTTTCCTTGAACCATTTTCTCGTTCTGGTTCCTTGCCCCTTGTCATTTGTCTTTGTCCTCGAGGTGAGCTCTAAGGTCTCTCTCGAACTCGTCCCATTCGTGCCACTCCTTGGGGGTGGTCCCTTCCACGATTGGAGTGATCCACTTCTCTGCTGTACCCCTGAGCAGAGTTTTTGCGACTCTGATCTTCTTGTCGTCATGTTCGCTGGTCCATTCTTTGGCTTCATAGTACAGTTTAAGCTGTACCAGGAATCCTCTGAGTCTGGTTGGTTCTCCGTCGAAGATATCGGAGTTCCTCAATTTGAGTCCTTCCGACGCTTGTACAGGTCTGAGTCCTGCTACCATGTATTCCAGTTGTTCTCCCGTCATGCTCAGCACATTCAATGGTGCTGGTAGGGCCGGGGTCGTCCCCGTCTCTTCTCCTGTCTGTTTTGCCTCCATGTTGCTGTTGGGTGTCGCTTTTGAGATGCAACCAAATGTTAGGTATCCTACCTATTCTCTGATGTCAATATATATCCTGCGACAGGTAACAGCTCTCTGTTAGTCCCATTGTAATAGTGCAATACTTCTCTTCCTTAGCATGCCGTTACTTCAATCCCTCTTTTTACCAAGATCCTGATTATTACTCTTAGACCGTTGTCTACGTTCCTCTTTCAAACGCTAATAATCAAGTCGTATCGTGGTAGAGTTCGCGAAGTAGTAGAATAGATTCTATTCTGATAGTATAGGTAAGAAAGTATAATAGGTGGTTGCGTGAAGAACTAAATACCAGGCTCTACCGGCCTCCTTTTATAGTCCTTCACTTAACCCGCTTATAAATCAAAACAACTATGAGTCATAATCGTGACTCATGAAAAACATCATATGACCGCATCATTGGTCATATGCGTAAACCACCTGACCTCTTAGTGGGTCATGTGTGTGAAAATAAATCAAACTGCGCAGCCCCCTTGGCCTCGTGTGCTGCCCCCATGACCTCTTAATAGGTCATGTGCATGAAAGTAAATCAAACTAAAACTTCATGACGAATAGCTTCGTCATGGTGAAACATCTCCTTCCACTACCGGCCACAAACATCTCCTTCCACTATCTGCCCCTCAACCGTGACATTAGGCCCACACTTGAGAGTCTTGGAGATACAGTCAGGCCAGGCAGGAGTAGGAATGACCTTTGTTTTATACATAGCTAGTGCTGCATGCAGATTCTTGTACCCTAAATAACTATAAAATATATGAAGATAAAAAAAAAAAAAAAAAAAANNNNAAAAAAAAAAAAAAAAAAAAAAAAAAAACAGAATATAGAAACTTGGTGTTAAGTATGAACCTATGTGCATCCTCTGTAGTTACTAGTAAGAAATATTAGAGGAACTCTAATATATAAGTCTCATTGTAATAAGACTAGTATTCATACTTCAGTAAAAAAACAAGCTGTATATGATATATCAGTACTCTATCCGGGTTTCTGGGTATTGACTGAATTCTGTACATCATGTATATCAGAAAGTCCTAGTAGTATTCCTGATATGTCAGGTGGATCTAGGCAGTACAGGAGTTATTACTTAAATATTTTGGTAATAGGAGATATCAGGTGCATCTAGAAGATATTCTAAGAGAAGACTTGGCAAGCCTGCATTCTGAATTACCCCTGTATTACTAGAATGTCTAAAGCTAGGTTGAGCCAGATTTAGAACTAATATCAGTATAAGACTTGAAGTTAAGTCCCTATAGCTAGAAAATAAACCAGGATCTGATACCCTACTGGCAAGAGACAGAATAGGCCTCTCTGCAATCTAGTTAAACTCTATCCTAAAGTAATAATTGAAAAGGTAGTAGGTAATTTATTTTAGGTCTCAGAAGGATTATTGAGTGAAATTACTCCTAGTTCATACTATACAAGTGAGTAATACTTGATCTCTACTGGTAGTAAGTACTGCCCTCTAAGCACTTCCTTGGTTTGTTTTCCTGATGCAATCTTTTGACTCTTGTACTTGTACAATATCATTTCAATGACCCTAGCAATATGCTACTCTTAGTCACCATATTAGATTTCTCCCAGCCCTCTTTCCCAATATGTTTAATATTTCATATACTAGTACTATTTGACATTAGGATTCCAATGAGTAAGAGACTGTCTTTTCAACTCTAATATTCCTAGAATTATGGCCTGTTATATAGGCAAGCTTTACCTTAGTGATGTATTGACTTTAAGTTATGATTCTATCAGTATCTTTTAGGTACAATATACTAAGCTTCACATTCCACTACACCTTGATACCAGTATTCTACCAAGCTACCGAATGTCTACTTGATACCAATATTAGTAGAGCTACAGCTTGTAATAAATATGGTATTTTCTGAGAAGGCAATTGCTCAAAACAGACTTCGATACTAGATTTCATCAGAGTCGTTAGAATACAGTGACTCTTACTTTGGCAGCTAGTTCTACTCAAAACCAGTATTCTCATAAGGTAAAACACAGTCTCCTTAGTAACAATATCTACAAGATTATACTCTGTTATAAAAGTGGTTTTGTCTGATAAGGCAATAGCTAAGTACTAACTTTGATACTATATTCTTTTAAAGTCTGGTGGGCTTAGGTTCTAATACTTGAAGAGCTAGTTTTGCTGAATATCAGTCTTGCTACAGGCTATAGAATGTCTACTTAATACCAATATTTCTAGAGTTACACTCTGTTATAAAAGTTGATTTTTCTAGTAAAGCTATGGCTCAGTGTTAACCATAATCCCAGATTTCATCAGACTTCCTAGGACACTACTTCTGATACTTGAAGGACTAGTTCTACTCGATACTAGCTTTTTAACAAGCTATAGAATATTTACTCAGCACTAATATTCATAGAGTTAGATTCTATTATAAAAGTAGCTTTTATTTTACTAGTGTAGTGCTTACTACCTTTGTATATTAGGTTTAATACTTGTCACATACTTATACCATAATAGGGAGAATTTAATGAATGTGTTTTGTCAATTTCCACTGCCAGGTATGATCTAGATCATCAGTATGAGATACACACTTATGTTCTATATATCTGATAGTTTAATAATAGGTTCAATATATCTATACGATGTTAAAACTTGAATATCTATTATATATTCAGTTGCAATGCCTAGTTATATCCTGTGTATCAGTTAGTATTTCTGCTTACATTATGTGTATCTTGCCAGTCTAGTTGAGTCACTGCATCCTGATACTACTTTCTATATTTGCTTTCCTCTTAAATTGCAATTTATATTCTGACATCTTGTGGATCAGATGCACATGATATATAGGATAAAGGAGTTTATTTTTGCTAATAGAACTTAAACTTCATATTTTAAGATAAATAATATTCTGTCACCTCCTAGTTGTCAAAGTACTCTTAAAGTATCATAGTAATATAAGTTTCCTGTTTTGAAGTAGCTTTTATTGATGAAAATAATGTTGTATTAATTTAACTATTAATAGTAATGGTAGAAGGTATTTTTAGCTGCATGCTATATGGGTTTCAATTTTAAGTCTCTCAATTAGTTTATACTTATAAATGGTACCTTTTATAAAGATTTTCTTGACTATATTTTTGTATATCTCACGACATATGAATTGACCAACCCAATCCTAGCTATTTATTCTACTACTATAATATTGTCTTTTTAATTCAATTTGAGTAAATGCTTAGAATAAAAAAAACTATCTCTCATACTAGATCTTGATATGAGATTTGGTAGTATAAGTTGTCTGAAAGTGTAACTTTTATTAAATACTCTGTTTTCACCTAAGTAGTTACAATCTAAAATTACTTTCTACAATTTTACTTGCAGAAAAAGTTTACTCAAATACCAAGATCTAGATTCCTTATTCAAAAGGAATCTTATTTTGCTTTGTGGATTATATTCAAATAGGTACTGTGGAAGATCCTTGTTCCCTTATCAATTTCTTTAAGAATTATAAGTTATGAGTCTTTCCATATTGTCTAAGCTCATATCTAGCCTCCTTTGCTTATAGAAGTCATATTTTCCCATAGTTTAGTTATCAACCTCCTTACTAATAAATTTTTTCTTTTTAAAAAAAGAATTCTCATAATATTGGTTCTTGGTATGATAGAGTGGAGCTTGATAAGGTTGAACACACTTGGAAGCACTAGTAATACTTTTTCTACCGACTACTCCAGTCACAATGCCAACCTTGATGTGTTGTTGTAACAGTTTCTTCTGGCCTATCTTGTATATGCTGGCGCCAGTGGACCTGGCCATGTTCACAAACGTCATGCGTTTGCCAGTACGGTACAGTATGATCCTGAGCTGTGCTCGAGCGCACAGAATTAAATCTCGATCCTTTGGAATTCTAGAGTTAGAAAAATGTGTTTGCATCCCGGCCGCTTGTTGTCAACATGTTTGGGGCGGGAGGGGGGGGGGTAATCAGGGTTTGATCCGCAAATCCAGTTGCTTGGTATCCTGACTGCCAGTGACTCGAGCGCCGTGCAACTCGGTCACAATCTGCATTTCTCGCTGGGCGCAGCAGCCCACAGAAACTCGGGCATGTCTTACTGGGCTGACTTGAACCTTTGGAGCACCTTGCATTGTCGATCAAAATGTGGGGGGATTGATAACGGGAGATTCCAGGACTGATTTGGTTTGCCGTGTTGATTTTCCTTGTCCTCGAGAGGAAGCTCGTTTCGTGGAGTTCTTTTTTTTAAAAATAACCGGGTCTACAGAAGCTTGTGTGAGGCTGCATCCAAGCGTTGAGCCAATAAGAGTGGGCAGGGATCGCGGTAGTTTCTGCAACCGCGGTACAGGAGGTACTTGTACAAAGTGTACGAACCAGAGGTGGAAGTTATGTTGACCATCTAAGCTAAAATAGAGGGACTAGAAATCAAAAACCGTCACCACCCTCTTCTGCAGGACAGGTCTTTGAGAGAAACAAAATCAACGGACATGAAGCACAGTAACTAGAGACTTTGCGAAAAGACTCTGGATGTGGGTCAAACAGGGTTCTGGGCCAATGAGATGGCTTGGATTTGACTCTGGATGCAAAATCGCAAAGTCTCTACTATTTCCTTAAGAATAGGACGGTTTTTTAGGCAAAGCTACCTTTAACAGATTCCTCTCCCATCAGCTTAGTACTCCCATGCAGGTCTAATGCAACCTCCTGCAACCTCCTACGGGCTTGGTCTTTTTTCAAAACCCTTCAGCATTACCAGCACTCGTAGAGGGATGTTGATCCCGAATTCAAGGTTTTTTCAGCCCCTTGATGCGAAGAGGGGAGGTATCATCTAAAAAAAAAAAGTCAGAGAAAGTGATCGAAGATTCTCTTTTTCTCAGGGCCAGAAATCAAGGCAGCGAGCCTGCTGCAAAGTCCCCTCGACAAAACTTGCTCCTGATTTCTTGCACTTTGGAAAACCTGTTCCTGGGCTTTGCATGTCAGGGGCTTTTATGAGATTCCAAGATTAACGTTTTTTCCTTTAGCGATACGCATGCAGTGCCAGGGAGCGATGTTACCATTGAGGGATGGTGGATTAGGGTACGTCTGATTGCCATCCGTCTTTGAAGATACTAAAATCGAAAAAACATGAATTGTACAATACAGCACAGTCGTGTCCGCAAAGTTTTCATACCCCTCCATAGCAACTAACATTAGCAACTTCTACCTACTTAATTTATTATTAATAAATAAAATTGTAAATAAATAAAATAATAAAAATTATTTTGAGATAGTTTGCTGGCCTGAGTTGAATTATATAATAATATACAGTAGAAATTTATAAAATCACTATCAGGTTCAGTAAAGAGTAGGAAATATTCAGATTTGATCAATTAAATGAACAAAAACTATCTACTATATAATGAAACTTCAAAAATATGAATGAAGGAGCTATGATATATAGATCTAGGTACTGATACTTGAATAATAGAATATTAGTGTAAATTAAATAATTAATCAGGAGAATCAAATCATGATAGGTAATAAACAATATGATTAATTGAAATTATAATCATCCAACAAGACAATTAAATGTGAACAAAACAGTTCAAGTAACTGCAAAATTACATGTATAGAAAGATAAGCCTTTTATATATTATTAAAAATCTATTTAATAGTTGTTTGATAAAATTATGTTATTGAAATATGTAATTATATAGGTCTTAGCTTTTGCTAAAAGATTTATAATAAGATAGCAACTTATAACCTGAAAAATAAATAGTATATCAAAAAGATAATTAAAAAAATATTATTCCGCAGATTTGATTTCTAGTAGAGTGGTAAATATCTTGATACTATAAATATTTATTGATTTAATTCTGTTACAGTATTATACTATTTGAAGGCAAGAGTATTCGAAGTTGGTTAACTTGGGTTAATTCTTACTACTATGTATATAGAATAGTGTAAATCCTTATCAAACATTTTCTGAATACTCTCTTGTATCTTGGGAATCTACTGTTTGGTATTAAATTCTGATTATAAAATGATAACATAGAATAGCTGAAAAATAACTCCTGTTATTTTTAACAAAAATGCTGGACAAAGCAAATAAGAAATGAAAAATTCAGTTCAGATAGGGTTCTTAATTGGATTCTATATTCAGCTTCAGAGTAACTTAAATATACTATATATATAATTTTAAATTACTCATACAATATATTATAAAGATAGAAAATATTATATAAAGCCTAACATTTTGCTACTTTTTTGGTTAGCTTTTAAATATCAGCCTCTGCAGAGTTGGTTTGTTAATAATATTTTAAATTATTTTATAAAAATAGTCTTTATAATTGATATTTTAGGATACCTTTTAATTAGATTTATATCATGGCCACTGCAGGGTATCATGGAAGATGATGGAACCTCGAGGAAGCCAGTGGAAGCTAGCAGAATTCATTGAAAACTTGCAAAATCTTGTAGAAGTAACAGTTGTCAAGAAGGAAATTTCATTGATTGAATATTATGAGAATAGGATATAAGCTGGTATAAGTCACCAGACTTTGCTAGAAGATGACGGAAGGTTTCCTTTGTTATAAACAGGAGTGTGTACTCCCAGTTTTTTTTACATTTCTTACACAACCTGGTATTTTCCTCTACTTACTTGTACTTGGAAATACAAAACTTTCCTCAATACTGAAGCCCAAACTCTTCAACCCTGGCTCTGAACTACTGAACTCAATCAACTACTGTTATACTTGTACTCTAGTATTAGTTATTTATACCTGGTTTACTACCTCACGACATGGTGTACCTTGAGTTATCTGAACGTCTGTCCTCCCCTTTTATAATTTATTTATTCAAGTAGATTTATTGGTTGACATTACTTATTATAATTTACTAAGTTGAATTGAGAAGAGGTATAAAGACTTGGCAGAAACAACTATACCTTGTAACTGCGGTTTTTTATAGATTGAATAATCTGTAAAAGTAGTATTGAATGTGATTGAAGAGTGTCTTGTTGATGTATGTAGTTGTTAGGCGGATGCCAAATTCTAGTATAATTGTGATGGATGTAGGCCAAATCTTTTGATTGGAGAATCTGTCGAGGAAGGCTCATCACGATAAATAGGTAAGGTAAAGATTTAAAGTGCAAAATATTTTTTTGTTGATAAGATCTCTTCTCTGTAGCTTGATGATATCTGTAAAGCTCTGGAGGCACTTCAATATTTATATCCTATATCTGAGTGTACGGGGACTACTTCTAACTACTATGCCTCCAACGTACCTCTCTGGTTTTAATATGAAAACAACCAGAATCTTACAAGTGTGAACACCGTTTCACCCGGAAACTTATCACAGCCTTTCACCGTTACGGAATAGTATTCCTCCATTAAGATGACTGTGCTATTAGTTATACCAAACAACCACCCTCAACTTAGTTGTCCGCATAGACTATTATATTACTTTAGTCTTGTTGACTATCATTCCAGTAGTCTCTTTAGTCATGAAGTGATCAGGTTGTTGCCGAGCCAGCCAGTGCAAATCACAAGTTTGAGCCCAATATGTTAAGGTCTTAAGGGTCTCCGACTTATATAGGTCTTCCGTTCTGACCTTGCCTCCACTTAGTCCATTGGCCTCCATCGACGGGTCCTACTACTAGGACCAACCAACATACTGCTGATCTCAGAAGGGTATGGGAGGATTCAGTATATCATCCATAGTGTCCACTACGGGGATACCCTCTTGGAGTCTTTTGCTGAAAACGTCCTGTCACCTTTGGCCCCTAGTTTAGGAAGCCTAGCTTTGAAGCCTACTGTCTCAATGCGCCTTTAACAGACTTCCTCTATTCCACTTCCCAGATGTTGCCAATGGTCCCCTCCAAGATATCCTGTGAACACCATGTGGTCAGACGGATGGCGGCAATGTAGATGGTATTCTGAAGCGGGCTTCGATGATGTGATATTTTCCTTACGGGATACAACTCTCGCAATCTCCTTAATGACATGCAGTCCCCATAAGGGGGCCGGAGAGGAGTGTTGGGCCTTTTTGGTAAATTGTAGGTCTGTGCGCAGTTACCCTGCCGCGAGGTCTGTGCACTTGTCTCAGATTTCCATATGCCTAATAGTAGTTGAGAATGGAAAAAGTAAATTTAAAAAATGTTACAAAATATTGAAAAATCAAAAAAAGCAAAAAAAGAAGGGACAGAAAAAATTTGGAATCTGAAAATATTGTTACCTCAGCCTAGATATAGTATGTTAGTATAATTATCTAAACATCATGATGTAATTATTTATACCTTCATCTTAATATCAAACTTACCAATAAATGACTATTCAAAGTGATGCTAAAAATATTTTGAAAAACAAAATAAATACATAATTGTAATTAATATCTTATATACTATCTATCTAGTACTATAACTACCGTAGTCCTGTAAACAATAAATTCTACAATGTTATTAAAATCCTTGAGGTCTAAAAAGCTTTTCACAAAAAGTAACTACTACCGCAATAGCCTTTCCGACCTTATCCATTGATCCCCACATGTGATGAATCTTAGAGTAATACTTATGAAGTATAGCTTTTATAGTCAATCAAATAATCTCAATCAAATTAAGACCTGGTAAGTAGGAAAAACTTTGTTTAACTTGAAGGCTGAGAAGTTTACAGATGAGCAATTTCGTGAAGAAAAAATGGATCCTAGCATTGTCGATAGTGGGAAAAATTTCCCCCTCTTCCATTTCTGTCTTCATTTCCTCCCAAATACCCAAAACATCATACTTATTGTAAACTTGAAAAATAGATTTTGAAGTAACTCCTTTACTGACAGAATTTAGATTAGAGAGGATAGAAAAAAAAAGACTATATTTCTGACTATAATAATAACTAGCTATTATTTGACAAACCTTTCTCTCACCTTTTCTAGTATTAGGATCAATGTAATTCTATGCTACTTATTTTTAGAATATCTAAATATCAATTTCCTGCTGTTCTTTTTAGTTTTTTCTGTTTTTTATCATCACAAATTCATTATTATTTAGGGTACAAGAACCTGCATGCAGTGCTAGCTATGGTATAAACAATCTCTATTCCTCCTTCCACCAGGTCTGACTGTATTCCTAAGATCTTTGGGTATGGGCCTAACTGCACATCTCCACCCCAAAATCCCAAGCATATCTATCCAAAAATAGAAGAAGAGACCTCAAAGTAAAGTAGGAGAACAGAAGAAGGAAACCACCTAGAACATCTATGTAAAAACAAATGAAATATCGCACTAGTGGATCACGCAACAGTTTAGGCAGAATATACACGGTAGCAGACAGAAAGAGAGTAAGTAATTTCCAGAACACAATGCAGACCGGGAGAAGAGCTGACTGTGGGAGGTGGCAAGAGTAGGGGGCTCTACTAGTGTACCAGCTAGAGAATGGATGTAGCAGTAGGGTGCAAGCCAATCCAATCATTGGGTCAGGAAGGAAACCTAACCCAACTGCGTCAACTGTCAGTAATCATGTTCGTGTCTTACTAGGTGGTCCCTAGTGGAGGAAGGCTAGTGATTTCACTACGTCTCTCACATAGTCACTGGTTCTCAGAGAGATAGTATTACTTAGTAGATAGGATACCACTGCTTAAGCTGACTATAGGGAGAGGTAAGATCGACCCGTAGGCCTATTAAAGGGTTCTCACATACTGTGAACTGCATTCCCATCTGGCTGAAGCAAGAGAGGTGAAGGGTCTCCGACCGTGAAAAGGGGTCTCGCTAAGTGAGGTAAGGGGGGAGGAAATGGGCAGCAGAATGGCAGTGTAGAAACCTAAGAAGAGGGAAGCCTCAATGCGTAAAAGAGTGAAGAAGGACAGTGGGAAGAGGATGGCTCTCACCACTAGGTGGAAGCCATCATGGGAGGAGAGGGGAAAGTGGATGATTGTAATAATCCTGCATTGAGGGTTGATTTCAAGTGGGAGGAAAATAGCGGAAATGGAGGATGTCAATTTCCTGCTCCTATATCCAGCTCTTTGTATAGTAATTTCATTCTTTCATATTTCTTTATCTGTTAAGTTTCCTACCTGCTATCAGTTCTCAGCAATACATAGATAATACTTCTCATCTTTCTTTCTTTTAATGATAGTTCTTAGACTTATGTCTGTGATAAGATAGAAGAGACTCTCTTGTCTCTAGTCCTGATCGCCTATCGTACTCTTTCTCTAACTCTACATGCTTGGTAGAGTTTACCTCTCATAGAAGTAAATCGTAAATAGTATAAGGGTTTTATATTTGTAAAAGCATAGAGTAACAAGTATGAAAGTAACTTAGAACGAAGCGTGAAGAGCTTATTTTCTTGGTCCTATCGACCTCCTTGTATAGTTGCTCTTCATGCTACATTTCTTACAACTAACTACTCATATAACCGAAGTGGTCACATGTACAAAACATAACATACCTATGACTCATAACTATGTGTCACGTGAAACTATCATCTGATCAAATCATATGACCAAAGTGGTCACATGTGTGAAACCCATAACCTCTAAACGAGGTCATGTGCGAAACATAACATACCTATGACTCATAACTATAAGTCATGTGAAACGATTTTCTGATAAAGTCATATGACCAAAGTAGTCAGATGTGCGAAATATAACATACCTATGACTCATAACTATGAGTCATGTGAAAACCCTTCCTTGTTAAGCCATGTTCATGACATTATCCTTCTATATTTCTCTTATTCAACTTGAGTACCAGTAGGCTAAAGCCCAATCCAATATCTGCCTAGCAATTCCTTCATCTAAATACTCTCTCTTGATTACTATTTATTTATACAGATGCTATTCAACAAGCTTTCTACTCACATTATATTCAGTTCCTTCAAGAACTATCTTTTTAGCAATCTCTTTTTAAGTTATAGTTCCCTTATGAGAAGCTACCTCCAATCTTACATTATTCTACTCTTTAGTGGAATTTCTTAATCTACCTGAATGCTTTCCTTCTTCGCTCTCAGGTTGTATTTTGATACTAGTATCACAAACGATATATAGAAGAATATTGGTATCTTGTAAAATCTGTAGAAAATAGGAAGGGCTCCTCTCTGTCTCTGATCAATGACTTGGCCCCTTCAGTAGGAGATCAGATGCTTGATAGTAATTGGTTCATATCCATAACTTTTACAAGAATATATTATAAGAGTTTTCTATTGTACTAATAGTTCTGTGAAGTTCAAAAATGGATAATATAATTGCAAAATTGATGTAGTTGACTATTACTATACAAAATACCCACATAGTTATCCTAATACATAATATCTATTCACTTTTTTTTTTTAAAACAGATTGTTGAAAATTGTAGTAGTATTATAATATGTTTTCTAAAATGCAAAAGAGGTATTTTATTATGTGATTTTGTAAAAAACAGGTCTGACGTATTTTTTGAAAACTGTTACTTTGGCCATATTATTGCAATTTAATTATTGCGATTTCTTATAAACCAGACATAATACATTATATTAAAATAACATTTTCTCCCAAAACTCTACTCACTCATTGTTACTCATCCATCTTGAGCTGAGCCTTCCCATCTTGCCAAAATATAGCAAAAGTTGAAATCAAATATCGAACCAGCCATTACATTCTGTAACAGAAAGCCCTTGCTGTTTTGAATTGGCATAGCATTATAACTAAGAACATGTGCCATAATATGAGTCCCATCAATTGCACCATGAGCATTTTGAATATAAGGGTAAAATTTCGTATTTCTCTCAATCTTGTATGTGTATTTATTTCTAGGCAAATTCACCATTGTTGCATGCAGTTTTACCAAGGCATTCAGAACAAAATTAAAATATCTATTTATCTCATTATTATTCATATTAGCATTTTCTACTCTGATGAACTTTGGAAAAGCTATATAACAGACCTGCTAATATTATCTCTACGATGTTGAAAACGCTCCTGAACATCATAATTGGATGCATTTGTCCCCACAGTCTATAAAACCATAGCTAGCTGCTCCTTATTACTAATATACTTTGTAGACCATAGTAGACCTCATTCTTCAAACCATGTACAAAGTTTTAATAAATTTTCAAGTGACATTCTTAGATTCTCCAGAACTCATCTCGGAGTGGTGGTCAGTACTAGTAATTCATTGATAGAGGCTGTCCCTGAAAGAGTAGATATTCCACCAGGAATAAGAGTAGGTACAGACTTGATTTGTTGGCCAGCCGCAGCTGCAATTTCGCGTTGGAAGCTAGCATCTAACTGGGGAAGAATATTAGGCGACATTTCGGAATTCAGAATTAGTTCGGTAGGCATATTTTTCCATCCAAGAGTCATAAATATTTTCCTGGTTCAAATCTGTCCTTGAGCTTGATAGCTAAAAATAGATTGTTTGCTATTATAGTAGGAAACATATGACTTGCCAGAAGCAAGCAAAGATAATTACTGATAAGAAATCATTTAATATGAAAGTCTTATTACCAATATCTACTATTTTAACTATCTACCCTCTATATTGTTATTCATTCTATCATATTTTATAACTTTTAATATATATTCTTCATTTTGTTTCATTTTATCCTATACGCTGCTTGCATATCACAAAATATCACATTATAAAAAAACCATCGCATTTGTGGCATGCCGAACATGGTGCCAATTCATTTTAAAAAAAACCTTGCAAAAAAACTTCATAAGCGTGGGGATACCGTGGTATTTTTGGCGTGCCGAACAGGGCCTTATAAGTTATTTTCATGAAATACCATAAATGGGACGTGCCGAACAGGGCCTTATTTGGGTATGAGTATTTCTTACCATAATTTATTCTAGATAGTCTACTTGTGTGGCTGAGTTGAAGCTGGACACCTAAGGTTATAATTCCCATACAACCTGCACAGCTTTAACCTAGCCACATGAGTATATTTTAGGCAAGCTAGCATTATGGAAATCACTAACACAAACCTCAGTAAAATTCTCATCTGATGGCTGTCGACTGTAGTTGGACAAGGCTGGTCCTCGTCTTTGTCGTCCAGACAACCTTGGAGTCGTACCATCCTGGACAAGGACGACAGCCGTCCAACTGCCGTCGCCCGCCGTCCGACTGGACGGCTGGCAGCACTGGAGATATATGGTACTCGAGTACTGTACAATATGTCTGCATATCAAAGCCCCCATCCAAAATATACCCCTTGTTCTCGGGCAGCTATAGCCGGGGACGAGCAGCTCTTCGAAAGTTTGGATCAAGATTTCACTTTTTCTCATCATGTAACTATTCATCGATGGTAGATTCTAAACCACATCAAACCTCCTCTCTCGATGGAGGCAGGTGGACAACAATCATCTGCCAAGGTTATCGTAGTATCATACCAGTACATATTTTCACACTGCCCTGTTCGTGGTGTCAAAAACAACCTCCACCAAGAATACTGCAGGGTAACTTGGGCGGAGGGTTCCGCATCACACTCGAATCGCCCACAGGCACCACCTACGTATGGTCCGTGAACCGGTTTACACTGTAACTTAACCTAACTGCTGAAGAAAGTACAGAAGAGTACGTAAAGGAAAAAGAAAAAGGATACAATATTGTGAGAAAAAAGAAATCAAGCCGAAGAGTCTTGTAGAGCTACTGATAGACTAGACTACTGAACCCCAAGTACTCGGGTACAGGGGTAAGTCGGGCGACACTCCATGGCCTATTTTCTAGTCCGGGTAACCACCCCCCTAAGTTAATCGCCAGATTTCGACTCCGACCACAACCCCCTTCTCCATCTTCTCTACAGACCCCCTAGAGAGCCCAGCAACAACATATCCTTTGATAAGTCAGATCCTGGTAGGTGCTAAATTATGAATATAAGTAGTGGCAAAAAGCAAACCAATGATACTGTGGGTCCCTGGGCCAGCTTTCAGCATGAATAGAAATAGGAAGAGGTTACCGAGTGCGCCCGACTTTTGCTGCTCACCAACTGTGATCATGAGGTATCACTCAAATTTCCTAATTTGTGCTGGCACCCATGCAAAAACGCCGCCGGTTTCGGAAGTGCGCCCGACTAATGCCTACCCCCGAGTACAGTGCTCATGCAGTAACGCCAAGGACACACATCCTGCTCGTGTAACTTAACTACCGTAGCGCGTTGCCCCAGTCGAGAAATTTGGGAGAAACCAAGGCAAAGTTCAACCGCACTTGCCGCATGATACATGGCTGAGTGACTTTGCCACGCATAAAACCTGCTTTTCTCCAGATGGAAGCTTCAACGAGCTCCACTGCCGCACTTGCCATGCTGGCTCTAGTCCCCCATTCCCCACAACTCGTCGTCCTGACCCCCGACATGTTATTTCTGTGATATCAAATTCTGCTGCACGGCTACCGCACTCGGCTTCTCTGGGCCCATGTGTTTTTTTTATTTTTTTCATTTTTTTCTCCACCCGGCCCCCGGAATAGGCGTGCTTAGGCCTATGAGCAACACCGGTCCCGGCACTCCAGCAATGGGATGGACATTGGCCGAGGTGCCAATACCCCCGTTCTCCGTACGCTTTTAGACATGATAGCTTGGCCGCGGCTCTCTGCGCTATCATTAGGGGCTCGATTGAATCCTCTCGAGGCTTGTGTTAAGTGGCAAAAGGAGAGAACTAAGTTACTGCAGTTAGTTCACCGGTTGATGGCGCAGGGTGCCCTAGAGGTGATGGTACAGCACGCTACAACCTGGATCTCACATCCCCTGTTCACGAAATCATGTACCGGAAATGCGAGTCACTTAGCCGTATGATACCGGTAACATGGGAATGTTCGTGGGTACGAATTTTCTCTGGAAGGGTACCGTATGCAAAATATTGATACTGAGTGGGGGGACACCGAGTTCGATGGGCGAGCACCATTGGTCGAGCACCGCATTTTCCCCACAAAGCTCTCGCGCGCCGCGGGCTACTCGCGCAAGATCGGAAGTATTGGAAAATGCGAGTCATGAGCTTGTATGGGCGCTTGGCTGCGCACGGATTTTTTGGAATATATTTTGAGAATCCCTGTTCACGGATACTTCTTGCCTGGGACGAGTAACTCTAGGGGCTTCGCTTGGGCGCTGTGGCTTGTGATCGAATTATGGTAAAGTGAATTTATCAGAGCGAACGCGGCAAATAATGATAACCCTTTTTCTTTTTTCCTTTGACATGGAGTCGTCCCCTCTATTGATAGGGTAAACAGATTCTCAGGATTTCTTGGTAAATCCGCGGGTTGCGTGGATGACGAATGACTAGAGTTGACAATAAGTTAACCGTGGATTCCTTGTGATCTTCCTGTCCCCCCTCAAATAAGGGTGCGGACCCTTGAAGGAAATCCATGCTTGAGTGGGCAATCACTCTTCATGGGATTCTCGGGGGGAGTGAGGGCGTGCATGAGCCCTGACTCCCGATCTTTGGGGCGAATAAATGCAGGTGTGGGAGTACCGGTATGGGAGGATGCCATAGTGGTGGCTAAGGCGCGGGTTCTGTCGTTCCACCACGGCATTTCAAGCCCATGGGATGGGTAATGGGAATGGTCTTTGACTTAGTCTACAAGTAGCTGGCGTCCCGGTTGGTACTCGAGTATGGCAGACCGGGTGCATCGGCCTGTGCTCCCTACTCGAGTACTCATGCCGGTACACCAAACTACCGTAACCGTCAGTCAAGAACACACAGAGCGCAAGTGCCTTTGGGAGGGGCAGGGAAATTTTTTCCGTTCCCATTTTTTCTCTCCTTTTCATCTTCCTGTTTCCTCCCCTCCCTTCCATGAAGAGGGCGGGTTCATCCAAGCCTTTTTCTCTTTTTAATCCCAGGCCCTGTTTGATACGCCAGAAAAATGGCGTTTTTCTGATTTTTATTGCTAATAAAATATTTCAACATTGCACTGTTTTAGCTACAGCTCGATGCACAGGTCTCTTAATCGTTTCTTTTTTCCCCATCACAATGGTCAGTGGGGTGGCTGCAATGTGTATATGGATTTCACTTGTGCTCTCTGGTCAAATGAACTTGAGTTTTTAGCAAAAGACGAGTTTTCAAGAAAAATGGCATTTTTTATACGGATGCGTGCCAAACAGGGCCTTGATTCTTCTTTTTGAAACCGGTATTCAGCAATCTCTATTCCACGGCATTCTGCATTCTCCTGCATCTCTGGGAAATCCCCGACCGACCCACTCCCTGTTGATAGCGGCATTCGAACTTACCGCTTCATCTGCCGGAATTTCTCATGTCTGATCCGATACAAGTGGCCTTCACGGGGGGGGACATATGACCCAGCCATGCAATGCACATACCGGTACAGTACGAGTACTACTGCACTCTTGAGGAAGTAAAACACCTAGCTTACAGGTTGAGCAAGTATGGAATAAAAATGGATGCACGGAGGGCGGGTGTCCATTGAAGTTGGTTAGGGAGCCAAGGATCCCCACCAAGCTCCACTGACGTCATATCGCAGATTTGGTGGAGTAGCCTGAAGGAACGAAACCTTCGATGGCCCCTCCACTGGTGTCGAGGCACACAATCAAAGCAAGATCAACGGGACCAAGTCTCGGCTCCTCACCTACATACGATACTCGAGTGATTTTTTTTGATTTTTTTGAGTGGATGACACAAATTTCCACCAACGGCCTCCACTCTTCTATTAATACTAGAGCTAACTTATAGTTTCTTCGGAACCGGTGAGCTTTGCGCTCTGACTCCCGAAACTTTGCGGGGGTACGAATGTCGCGCTTGTCACTCTACAGGCCCATCTTAGGGGAGACGAGACGAGGCGAAGGCCTTAAAATAAGCCTATCGCAGCGGAAATTCCGGAGCCGCTAATTCAGGGTGCCACTCTTTCTCACCAAGTACTCGAGTATTGGTAAACGATTGCCTGCAAGCCCCCTCCGCGCACCCCACACTGACCCCTCCAGATAGTTACAGCCCTCTATTCCTCCATTAAACGGTACAGGTATTCGTACTCCCACCCTATATACCGGTATCCGACCTTGCTCTATCCTCCCCTCCCAACCCCTAATACCACACTCTTCAGCTCCGGGAGAAGTTCTTGTCCATATATTATTCTCGGTGTATCTTCAAGAGGTGCCCTTGAGTGGTTGTGTGGATGTGAGCGGTGGCGCTCAAGTCATTCCTGCTGCGCTCTTCCTAGCTACTATACTGGGCCTAGACCGGACCACTTTATTCCCTCTCACCACTCTTCCCTCCTGCTTGCGCAAGCTTCCCTTTTCTTTGCTTTGGGAAGGGAGTTCAGGGTATCCACTGTCCAAAGGGAGGGCCGGTCAGGACCCCGGGGGCAAATCTTGGACAGAGTCTTCTCTGGATATTCGTACCGCCCTTTTGCCCCGCTTCTCTTCTCTCTCTCTTTTGCCCTTTTTCTTTCCCTTTTCCCCTTTTCCCTTTTGCCCTTAAAAACTTGTTCTCTCTCTCACACTTTTGCTTTAGATTCACTTGAATTTATTATCCCTCTCAAAAATGGCGGACCCTCGACTCAGTTCATTTGTCAGTGCCTCTCGGAAGAGCAAGCGTTATTCGGCATCTTCGCAAGAGCCTAGCCAATCCCCTAATAATCAATCGCCCTTAAAAATCCCGATTCCTCGGCTCCGAAGGTCAAGCGTTGCTGGAGGGGAAGAAGGTAATAATGGCTCCGGAGGTGGGAGTGACAAACATAGGGTATCTCACGCTTGTGAGCCTTGCCGACAACGAAAAACAAAGGTTCGCGTTCACAGCCCTCAACCCGGCCCGCCAGATCAATGCTTGATTTCATTCATTCTTGAATGTTTTGAGCTCGGCGCTGACGGTTTATCGCAAATATCCAACACGCCGGTGTAAACAGTGCAGTGGCGAACGGTACGGAAATCCTCAATCTTCCCCCAAGCCCAGCTATTATAGCTGACTTAAGCCCTGGTGCAGACCAACTTGCAAGCATTGTCAAGACTTCAAGTACAATTGTTATTACGCAGATGGGAAGCGAGACAGGGCCAAAAAGTTTGGATTTCTTGCTCAGGTTGTTTGATTGGAGGCGAATATTTTTCACTGACCTTTTCCTAGCGAGATGATTATGCTGAAAAAAAAGGTTGAGATTTACGAAACCCTTCTGGATCAGTTAAAAGGCCAGGTGGACAGCACTGGACAGTTGGCGGTCCAAAGGGCTTTGCAAGAGGTTGGTGCATGTTTCGAGGAAGGGATTTACTTGCTCTCCATAACCGCTCACCATATTTTCTTGGCATCGCAGTCACCCGAAAGGGAACAATATCGATCTACTGGGAAGAATCGTGACGGGGAATCCCTTGTTACAGCGGCTGTTGGCTCTACTGGCTCCGTCGACCATATAAGCCAGGACCCTAATCCTGCTGATAATACCTACCCTACTGGCTACTTGGGCAAAAATAGCGAAGTCTCGTGGATTCAACGAGTAGTCCAGCAACTTGCCAGCGAGGCTGTTAAGGGTTCCTCCGTCGAAAGCTCGCCTCCGGGAGGTGCAATAACTGCTACATCAGGTATTACCGCGACGAGCGGTTCCCGATCAACCTCGGTTTCTAGTATATCTGGACTTTCAGCTAAAAGACAGACTTTGGAGTCAATAGCTCACGGGGCGAAGGATGATAAGGACTACCAATTTGAAACCCCCACCTACCACCTGGACGATCTGTCGGTCTCGATCGCCGGAGGCGACATCAATCCGTTTTATCTCCCCCCGAAGGATGCAGCCGACCAGTTATTGAATGCGTTCTTTGAGACAGTTTATCCAACATTTCCGATTGTGTTGAAGGGGCTTTTCATGGCCCAGTATGACGGCATTTTCCAATGCTTCTTCCCCCCGGGGAGTTCGAAACGCTGGCTGGCCATGCTGAATTTGATGTTTGCCATTGGTTCTCTCTATGGGAGGCTTACCAACGCTGAATGGAAAGGGGAGTCGGAATTGGAGCACCTCCGATACTTTGCTCGGGCACGAGTACTGAGCCTGGATGAGAGCAGTGTGTTTGGGGTTCCGGATCTGCAGCAGGTCCAAGTTGTGGGCCTTGCAGGAATCTATTTGATTGCTAGTAATCAGACAAACCGGTATCTATTCACTCATGCCCCCCGGGTCGAGCGTTGCTAGGAAATCTTGTGGGATCAGATGGTTTATTATTTGCCGTCATGACAATGCCGCGTCGTATACTCCTCTTCTTCGTTCTTCAGGTATGGCTGACTAAACGCATCTGGACATACCAGCGCATGGAATGTTGTTGGCCTGGCTGTGCGCTACGCGCAAACCCTAGGCTTGAACCTGCGCAACGATGTTCCAGAGTTTGATGAGGTAGAGAAAGAAATGAGAGTTCGGATGTGGTACACACTGTACTCTCTCGATCACTTGCTATGCACTATGACGGGACGACCGGCTTGTATCCAGAACAAGGATTGCAGTGTACCTATGCCAAGGCCTATTGAGTGGGAGCAGTATCCATCTGATGAGGCTTTCGGTTCGGCACTCAGAAGGTACTCCCAAGTCATGACCCCCCCGGTCCCTTCGTCCAGCACATCAAGGTTTCCCCTACCGCATTTCAATCTCGATATATTTGCTTCAGCTCCCAACTCTTTGTCTTCTAGGACCACCGCCACCAACGAGCAAGGCCCGTCGATGCCCCTCCATGTTACTCCCATGATCCCCGAATATCCCGTTACTTATTTCGTAGAGCACACTAAACTCAACCAGATAATATCAGAGGCACTTTCTCAACTGTACCGCCCTGCTACTAAAGGCCGGAGCTGGAGTGACATCCAGGGAATCATATCAGCACTGGAATTAAGGGTTATGAAATGGCGAGCAGACCTCCCTCTGATCTTGGATTTCGGCAAAAGGCATAGAGAGCAAACTTATTGTCGACAGGTAAGGTCGGATACGCCTCGACTACGAAAGCTAGTGTATCTGACCCTACGCCAGAGGATGGCCTTGGCATTTCAGTATCAGTATATCCGCATAATTATCAATCGACCTTGTCTTTGTCGGCTAGATTATCGGATACCTAACGAATCTAAGCGCTCGCGTGGGTTTAACCGGTCTGCGGCTGCCGCCTGTGTTGAGGCCGCTCG
Organism: Tuber brumale; assembly: GCA_014065205.1. Classification (NCBI taxonomy): domain Eukaryota; kingdom Fungi; phylum Ascomycota; class Pezizomycetes; order Pezizales; family Tuberaceae; genus Tuber; species Tuber brumale. The sequence continues at coordinate 333,699 of JACCEG010000153.1, forward strand.
TGAGATGATAGCACTCCTCCCTGGTGAACCGGATCCCGTCGGTCTGATAAGTAGATCCCCTTGGTGGTGTCTCTTACACTATCTGGTCTCCGCTGGAACTGTTTTGATGGTGGAGATTGCTATGCGGGCAGAGCATAACCCCCGACAGGCGGATGGCTTGTTGAAAGATTCAAAGAAGGTGGTTTCGTGGTTAAGGGCCATGGGAAAAGATAATCTTGGAGCAGAGAGATCTTGCACTGTCCTCTCGAAATTGCTTATTGTGGTGGCGCCTAAGATCGGAGGTGATACATCAGATCTCCAGAGAGACTTTCCTCCTTCGAAGAGAAGAACCAAAGATGACGAGACCTATTCCGGGACTCACCGCAAGGTTTCGGAAGACAGCGGAGGAGGGACAGGTAGGGAAGGAGAAGGAGAAGGAGACTATAGTCACCACCACCATCAGGAGCAATCTCGCAATGATATGAGAGACCAGATGGAGGACAACCAAGGGCAACCGCTTGGGGATTTCCCAGATATATTTCGTGGCTTTCTTACAGATCCGTTTCCATTTGCTGGGATGCCTATTCACACGAACTTCGATAACCCGATTGCCATGCAGGAGGCGGCGCCTCATTACATACAACAAAACCGCGACCAGGAGAGCCTCAGCCCGAACCACGATAATTGCCCCGATATGATGCAGCGCATCCAAACCCCGCACACGAGCATGATGTTTCCTACCCCTGAGCAGTTACAGAGGTTGTCAGTTTCTGCCAAGGAGGAGGAGGAGGAGGGGCACCAGCAGCAGGAGAAGCGACAGAGGAGGAAACAGTCACAGGGGGTGGGCCAAATCTCGCTACCTCCACCATTCCCGCCTCACTGGGTTCCTTCATCTCCCATGCATCCCCTGCCCCAATCGCATTCTCAGGAAAGTGGTGAGCCATTTTCGATGGGCGGGTTGGCTCACTCGTTTAGGGACTCTGGTCAGGGCTCCCAAACAACGAGGGCCAGTTATGAAGACATCTCCTCCTCGAGTGGGAACAATAACGTCGGACAGCGGAGAGTTGGGTGACCACCTCATTGAAAAATAGAACGTTCGGGCAGGAATACACACTCTCTCTTCCAAAGAAAAGTGCCTCTCACCATCCATCAACCAACTGACTGACCCTCCTTTACACGCATGCTGTAAATTTACGAGCGTTTTTCTGTATGTTTCTTTTCCTCCTTTCTTCGTTCCTTCGCTCAACAGGAGATCGTTTTCACTTTTGCATTGTTACCATCACCATCATTTGGCCCGAAGCAGCAGGGAGTATATTTTGGATTATTTAAGAGGAAATAGAAAGGAGATCTGGACCCTTTTTCCCTTTTCTAGTACCTTTATCATTTCTTTTGCTTTACTGCGTGTCTTTTCCTTCCTCTCTTTTCCTTATTTCTCCCTCTGATCACCATAACTCGGCTAGCTTTGAACCAATAAGTTTCAGGATTCCCACCTTTTTTCTTGAACGAAAAAAACCTCCTCCATTCCTCCTAGCAAATATATCCCTCTGGTTCACAATGGCTCATATTTTCTTTACGTGTCCTTAATTTACCAAACCTTTTCTCCTTTTTCCTGCGTTTCGTTCTGCCCCCCTTTTTTTTCACTACCGTAAAATCTCAAATAATTGGACCGTGTGCTATGTCGTTCGAGTTCCTCCTCTAGTAAGGTCTAGTATTGCTATTATTCTTATTTGTCTTTCAGAGGGCTGAACGGCAGACCTTTTGCTGTGTTTTTCGCCCCTTCCCCAAAGAAGGAAATTGTGGACCACCTAGCACATTGTCCAACTACCGTATTTGAGTGTCGGCAGTATTCCCCCCTTACGTACTGTAGTTACAGTGCGGTGACAAAATTGATCGTTGCGGTGCTTGACCACTGCGCTCGCCCGCCCACCACCACCCGCCAACATCAGCTCCTCATGCAACATCAAATATACTTAGAAATGTAGAAATTTTTTTGTAGAATGGATAAACACTTAACACACTGCCCGTTAACAAAATTAACCGTACACTAATGATTAACGGAAACACCACTACCCCACTGACCCCACCATCGTGAAAAACGAAAAGAAAATTAAAAGAAATTCCTATGGTGCAAGAATGGATAAGTGTAAACCAGATTAAGTAGTGTTTTCAAAAGAGGATACAGCATTCAATACTTGCGCGGGGGGAATAAAAAAACCTGTAGAACTGTAGGCAAGGTAAAGTAGAATGAAAGTACGGTTTTTATTCATAAATGTGAGGCTGGGAAGGTGGCATCTTGCTTTAAAAGTGTCTAGTTTAGGTGGAAAATATAGATTTTGGCAGAATAATGCAACATAAAAAAGGCTGAAAAAGCAATAAATTAGTAGGAGAGATGCAACCAACAATATTGTTAGGCGGACGCCGATCTCTGGTATAACTGAGGAACGTAGGCCAAAATCTTTGTTTGCAGAATCTGTCGAGGAAGGCTCGTCTTGATAAGGTAAAGCTAAAGTAAAGATTTATACGGTAAACAATTTTATATTGATAAGATCTCTTCTCCGTTGCTTGATGATGTCTGTAAAGCTCGGGAGGCACTGCGATATTTATATCCGACGTCTGAGTGTTCACGGACTACTTCTTACTACTATGCCTCTGAAGTACCACTCTGGTTTTAATACGCAAACGTCCAGTATCTTATAAGTGCGAACACCGTTTGGCTTGGAAACTTATCACACCCTTTTGCGGTCACAGAATAGTATTCCTCGGTCCAGATGACAGCGCTATTTGTTATTTTCAAACAGCGGCCTCTAACTACGATGTCCGCATAGACTATTATATTACTTTAATCTTGTTCACTATCATTCCAGTAGTCTCTTCAGTCATGAAGTGATCAAGTCCATGCCAGGCGACCTAGTGCCAATCGCAAGTCCCAGCCCAATGCGTTAACGTCTTAACGGTCTCCGACTTATCTGAGTCTTCCTCTCTGAGCGTGCTTCCCCTTGGTCCGCCGGCCCCTCTAGAGGGGTCCTATCTCTAGGACCAATCAACCTGCAGCTGATCTCAGAAGGGTATGGGTAGATTCAGTATGCCCCTAATAGCTTCTCCCACTATGTTACGATCCCTAACCGTGATCAGTTCTTAGCAACGGGTAGACGATACTTCTCTCTCTCTCGCTTGACGATAGTTCTTAGGCCTGTGCCTACGATAAGGTGGGGGAGACTCTCGTGTCTCTAGTCCTTATCGCCTATCGTACTCTTTCTTCAACTTGACTCTATATCAGAGTCCTCGTCTCGTAGGTAGGTATTCGTAAAGAGCGTAAAGGTTTTATATTCGTAAAAGCATAAAGTAATAAGTAAGGAAATAACTTAGAACGAAGCGTGAAGAGCCTATCTACTCGGACTTTTTTTTTTTTTTTT
>JACCEG010000154.1:5339-43310 GCA_014065205.1 Tuber brumale
AAAAAAAAAAAAAAAAAGAAAAAAAAAAAAGACCCTGTAAATAGGTGGAGGCTTGGATATTGTCTCGGCCCCGATACTCTGCGACAGACTCACCACCAGAGCGGTCAACCCTTACATGGTCTCGTGGATAAGGTCTTTCCTCCACGGCCGCACCTGCCGCCTGGTTTTCCAGGGTGCACCACAGATCTTCTCGCCTGTCTCGGTTGGTACCCCTCAGGGCTCCCCGATCTGCCCCCTGCTTTTTGTTATTTACGTCTCTATCCTCGACTTCTCGGTCCCCAGGGGCCTCATCCTATCCTACGTGGACGACTTCGCGGTCACGGTAGCCTCGGGCTCTTACCCGAGGAATGTCCGGAGACTGCAAGGCATCACCAGAACCCTGCAGCGGAAGGCCGCTAGGCTAGGTGTATCCTTTTCGATCCCGAAAACAGAACTCATGAACTGGGAGACCCCCTCTCAGAAGATCCCCCCACCCCCAATCCCGGTCCGGCTGGACAACCTCGTCTTCCGCCCCTCCAAGCTAATACGATGGCTCGGCTACTGGTTCGAGCCCTTCTCCACTTCAGGCACAAGGGGCAACACGTCCCACTTCGTCAGAAGACTCGGACTGGCCCAGGGCCCCTTCGCCACCATCAGAAGATTATCTAGACCCGGTAAGGGCCTACCTCCCTTCCTCTGCCACGGTCTGGCAGCATCGTTGATCTCCCCGATCCTCCTTTACGGCGCAGACCTTTTTTCCCCAAGTATTACCCTCCTCGACCGCATGTCGGTGTTCTGGAGGACTGTCCAGAGATGGGTCACGAACTACTGCTCCTCCACTCCTGTCGGCACCCTTGCTTGCGAATCAGCCCTGCCCCCCATGCCCCTTCTGATACGTCACCGCCAAAGGGTCGCAGCCGTGAGGCTGGTCTGCCTCCCGCCGGAAGCCAACCTGGCAACTGCCAGTCTCCACCCCATGTTCCCGACTTCGTCCCCCTTCAGGGCCCTCGATGACCACCGTCACCACACGCGAGGCCTGACATCGGTCTATGCTCCTCTCTCATGGAGATCCCCTGTTGCCTCCCCGCCGATAAGAAAACACCTTCCAATTGATCCTATTGCTCATCGAACCCTCCGCTTCATCCCCGCTTCCGGCCCTCTACCGGTGGCTTCCCCAGACCTCCTCCCGCCTGCCTGTCTTCTGATAGGAGAAGGCACCCCCTCTTACAAGTCGGTGAAACTGAAATTCAGATCGGCACTTGTCAAAGATTCGAACGACCAGTTCCCACCGCCCCCGACCTATCCTTACCCCATGTCCCTAATACCCCACCCTTTTATGGGGCTTGGCAGGTTCATGGCGCGGAGGATCCACCAGAAGCGATCAGGCAAAAGCTATCTCGCTGCCCACCCATCGTGGTTCACAGAAGACCCCTCTCCCCTCTGCCTGTTTTGCGAGGAGGACGAAGAAGACTTCACCCATGCCATCCTGTCCTGTGAGTCCCGCAAGGAAGCGCGTGAGCGCCACCTCCAAGGACTCACTTCGTTAGATAGGGACAGCCCCCTCTGGTCAAACACATCCGCTCTCAACTCCCTCACTAGATACATAAACGTCAAGGCGACAGGTTTCCCACTGGGTATGCCCCCAGCAGCAGGGGACCCCCAATGCCCCCCGTACGCGGACGCGTCTGCTCTAGCGATCCACGGCTTCGCTCCCTAATAAAGGGACCGACCTCTGCCTGTTATGTTTTCTTAGTTTGCTAGGAGATTATTTTTCGTCATGATCATGCATTTTATTGTTTTATTTCCTTAGGGATTTGGTGTCGGCTATCGGATACGCTCAGGAGGCTTTTATAGTTTGGTGCGAGAATTCTTTTGCTACTTGCGGGTTTTTGAGATTAAGGTTTTGTTTATGCCATAGCTAGCGCTGCATGCAAGTTCTTGTACCATAAATCAATGAATACATGAAGATAAAAAAAAAAGAAAAAAAAAAGAAGACCGAGTAAATAGGTATCCTCCTTCTCCTCTATTTTCCTCGCGCTTGAAATCAACCCTCAACGCTTGGGATCTCACAAACGACCCACCCCCCCCCCCTCTCCTCCCACGATGGCTTCGGCCTAGGAGTGACAGCCGTCGACCTCCTCCTGCTGCTCTCTTTCGCTGTTTACACACCGGGGCTGTCCTCCCTCTGGGTTCCGGTATGCCTGTCGTGTTGCCCGTCCCCGCCTCTCTCCTCGCTTAAGAGAGGTCCCTCCCTGCGGTCGGCGACCGTTTGCTTCCCTTGCTTCAGGCGGCTGGCAACATGGTTTGCGGTATGCAAGAACTCTTCAACAGTCCCCCGGGTCGATCTCGCCCTTCCCCGCGGTTGGCTTAAGCGGCTGTATCCCATCCACTAAGTGACGCTATCTCTCGTAGAACAAGGGACTACATGAGAGACGCGGTAAAACACTTGCCTTCTGACTCTGGGGACTGTCCAGAAAGACACGAAAACGATTACTGATAGTTGACACATTCGCCCTGGGTTTCCTTCCCGACTCGATGGTTGGATCGGCTTGCACCCTACTGCTACACTGCCTTGCCTCGATGCCCTCGTGGTGTCTCCGCCGGGCTTCCCAGTCTGGATGGCACTAGTCCACGCGCCCTGCCATGGGTTCTTTTTTCCTCAGCTTGGGTTTTTCTCTCTTCGGTTCCCCTTCCAATTTGCCGGGTATGTCCCTTAGCTGTAGACGTGTTTTTGTCATAGGTGGCACTGATCCGGCCGGGTTAAGATCGTTTAGGGTGGCTCTTGCTATGGAGTTTAGACCACTGTCGGATAGTGGGGTTTCTTTTGTACTGATGGGCTTGGGTGGCTTTCTTTTTCCAGTCTTTACCGTTTGTGTATACTACAAGTTGCGGGGCGGGGTAGTTTTTTCGACAGCGCGGTGTTGGGGTGAGGGGTGTCATGTTCCCGGAGTTTCGGTCCTGTCTGCCAGTGTGCCTTCTGTTCGGGTTTGTTGATGGTTTTTCTTTTAGCTGTTTCGGGCTGGGGTAAGGGTGGAGGTTTCTTGCGTCTGCCATAGCTCGCGCTGCATGCCGACGGTGTACCTTAAACACAGAATAAAATTGATGAGAAAAAAAAGAAAGAAAAAAAAGCAAAAAAAAGACCGCGTAAATAGGCTCTTCATGCTTCGTTCTAAGTTACTTTCTTACTTATTACTTTATGTTTTTACGAATATAAAACCTTTACGCTCTTCACGAATATCTGCCTACAAGACGAGGACTCTACTATGAGAGTTGAGTTCCAGAAAGAGTACGATATGTGATAAGGATCAGTGACACGAGAATCTCTATCACCATATTGTAGGCACAGGCCTAAGAACTATCGTCGTGGAAGAACAAGAGAAGTATCGTCTACCAGTTGCTGAGAACTAATACCGGTTAGGGATCGCAACACCACCTCACTCAAAATCGAACTGGTAACTCCCACAACTCTAACCACGTGAACCTATACCTTATCGCTTCCAATAGCGCACGGTTAGGCGGATGCCAAACGCTAGTATAACTGAGGGATATCGGCCAAATCTTAGATAGGAGAATCTGTCGTGGAAATTTCTTTGCAATAGAATAGCTAAAGTAAAGATTTGTGATGTAAACGATTTTATGTTGATAAGATCTCTTCTCCATTGCTTAATGAAGTCTGTAAACCTTAGGAGGCACTTCGATATTCATATCCTGTATCTGAGTGTTCACAGACTACTTCTAACCACTATGCCTTCCAAGTACTATTAAGGTTTCAATATGCAAATATCTAGAATCTTATAAGTACGTGCACCATTTGACCCTGAAACTTATCACAACCTTTCATGGTTACGGAATAGTATTCCACTGTTGAGATGACTGTGCTATTAATTATACCAAAAAATAGTCTTCAACTTAGTTATCGGCATAGGCTCTTATATTATTTTAGTTGTGTTGACAATTATACCAGTAGTCTCATCGGTCATGAAGTAATCATTTTTAGTCTGGTCTACCTTGTGGCAATCGCAAGTCTGACAGTGACATGTCAGCGTCTTTAAGGGTCTCCGACTTATCCAGGTCTTCATTTCTGAGTGTGCTTCCCCTTGGTCCCCCTGCCTCCCTAGAAGAGTCCTATTACTAGGACCAACCAACATACAGCTCATCTCAGAAGGGTATGGGTAGATTCTGTATGTCCCTAGTAGCTTCCATGACTGGGACATCCTCTTGGAGTATTTCGCCAACCCTGTCCCATCACTTATGGCCTATAGTTTAGCAAGCCTAACTTTGAAGCCTATTACCTAAACGCGCCTCCCTTGGAAATGTTCTGTTTCACTTCCCAGTTGTCTCCAAAGGCCCCCTCCTATCTACCCTGCAAGCAGAATGCGGTTTGACAGACAGGGGCGACATATATGGTGTTTGGAAGTGCACTACATTGATGTGACACTTTAGTCATAGGACGTAACTCACAAAATCTCCCTAATGATGTGCGGGCGCTATAAGGGGGCGACAGGGGGGGGTGTTTAGCCTTCGGTAAATCGACGGTCTCTGTGCAGTTACTCTACCCTGAGGTCTGTACACCTGTCTCAGATTTCCATATGCCTAACATGAGCTTCCTCCTACTGGACTTTGCCTCGAATGCATTTATAACTTTTATTTCTTCTAAATAAATTTTAAGACTCAGTGTGGTCAGGGTAAAAAACATTACCTGTTTACTTAGCCAGTGTAGGAAAACCTTTTCCTTATTATCTTACTTCTGCCCTTTCTGACATGTCCAGACTTTCATTATGAAAATTTTCCACTACTTCTTCTGCATTTTCCATACCAGTGGCTGGCTCCCCTGTCTTCTCATCTTCTGAACACCCTTGCCATTTGATGAAGTACCATAACTCCCGCTTTTCTTGATAGTGGCTGCATACCAGTTTTATATAAGAGAGTATGTCACTTTTTACTATTTTTTCAATGTCAGCTTGTGAATCACTGTCAATGTCTTCACGTTCTCTAAGAGGTTGTTGGCGATTATCATGAACTGATGCGTGATAGGGTTTCCATTGTGCGATATAGAATACAGGATGCATGTTCCATTGTTCGGATATGTTGAGCTTGAAAGCGCCTGATCCCTGGTTTTTCCAAGATTTGGAAGGGAGAGTATAGCTTCAGACTTAGCTTCTTTGATTTCCGTCAAGTGCAAATATTTTTTGTGTTTAACATTACTTTGTCCCCGATCTTAAAGTCTGGCTGTTGTCTAGCTTTCTAGTCATAATATTTTGATATTCCTTCCAGTGTCTCTTCTAGTGACCCTCTCACTGGTTCATGTATCACCTTAATTCAGTTCACGTAGAGTATTGCTCCAAGATTTTGAGCTTCTCACTCCTTCATCCACTCTGTCCGCGGATGGAATCTGTAGTTCAAGTAGAAGGGTAACATCCCATTTGCATTGGTCGCTAAGTTGTTAAAAGCATGTTCAGCTAATAGTAATAGTTGATACCAGTTGTCCTGATCAGAGTAGACAAAACTTTGAAGGTATCTTTCCGGCACTTGGTTGGTACATTCCATCTATGCATCAGTTTGGGGATGGTATGCTGTTGACATTTTTTGCTTAATTTCTAGCACCTTGCAAAGGGATTCCCAGAATTCTCCTGTGAACCTTGAGTCCATATCCCAGACAACTTCAGTTGGTAGGCCATGCAGCCTCCAGACCTCTTTGAGGAGTGCGTTGGTGATATCTTGGGTAGTGGCTGATATCTGTAGTCTGATAAAATGTGCCATTTTTGTGCATCGATCAACGACTACTATTTTCTGAGTGCATCCTTGTGACTTTGGTAGTTGTGTGATAAAGTTCATAGAGATCTATGCTCATACTGTGTAGGTTATTTGCAGTAGTTGCAATAATCCATACTTAGCCTATCTAGGTGCTTTGTTATGCTGGCATTCATTGTAGGATCAAACATAGTCATTGATCTATTCCCCATGTCCTTTCCAGTAGAAATCTCGCATAATTATTTTCTAGATTTTCTCTTGGCTGAAATTTCCTGCAACCTTTGCATTGTGACATCCTTGCGTGATCTTGGTGTATAGTGCCAAACTATCTGGTACAAATAGTCTTTACTTATAATATAGTAGATCGTCAGTTAAGGTCCAATCCTTGAGGAAATCTTTTCCTTTATCACATAGTCTAATGAGTTCTTCCCTCCATTGCCTCTAAGCTCTGTCCGTTCTGATAGCAGCCTGTATCTCGCTTAAGAATTCCGGATTGAACTGCTTCATACCTTTTTGTAGGATAACGGCATTTGACATTAGAACCTTTTCCAGTACTTCTAAAATATTGTACCAATGTTCATTGTCTTTAGCTGATGCCAGCAGGTAACTGATGCTGGAGCCCTATTCTTTGACAATCAAGGATCTTGTCACTATGTCAGAGCTTCCAAATCCTTCAGTCCCACATTCTGTCTCTTCTTAGTCCCCTACTTCCATCATCTCTGAGGTATTGACTTTTTCTATCACTGATTGGGCTATACGATTGTCCATTCTAATCTAGCAGTCCAGATCTTTATGGTTGAATAGTACAACCTTGGGTTCACCAGTGTAATCCGCATCGATTACTGCAGCTCTGGTGGAAATTCCGCTTCGAACCACTAATTTGCTTATTAAAGCAACTCTTCCGTAAGTTCCTTCAGGTAGCCCCACTGCTATTCCTGACCTTATTAATGCTTGTCCATATTTCAGGATAACGTCATCCTCTATGGAGTACAGATCATGTCCTGCCACCATTCCTGAGCCCTTGGTCAGCAAGTATGCCATGTTGTTCAATCTCTTATCTCTAATCATGGGTTCCTTTCTACCTCTACGAGGTTCAAAATCTAAATCTTTTTCTCCATCCCAGTCTTCGCCTTCATCGCTTACTGTCGTGACTAGCAATATTAGGAAATTTTCTAGTTTCAAATTTTTCTGTTCATGATGCATAGCTTCCTCATCAGGACAGTACTATGGCTATCCGCTTAATGCATCTAGCTTTCCGCCCTTTGTTCCTGGTCAGTATCAAATGCCAAAATTGTATTCCTCTAACTCCTGAGCCCATAGAATTTAATGGCCACTCCACATATTTGAGGTGAAGAAGTATTGTAGGTTTTAATGGTTGGTAAAGACTGTAATTGGCTTTTCCATTCTGATCAAGTAGTCTCTCTATTCCTTGAATGCTTCATGGATTGCAGGAAGATCTTTATCATGAATTTGGTAATTGAGCTCCGCTGAGTTCAACTTTCGGGAATGGAATACTACTGGATGTAGCTTTTTCTCAAAGTATCGAGAAAGGACACAAGCAAGTGCAATGTTTCTAGCGTCGGATTCTACCATTGTTTCTCTTCCTGGAAAGAAATGGTGGAGTATGGTAGCTGTTGTGAATCAGTACTTTAGTTCTTCCAAAGCCGTATTCTGCTCAACTCCTTGCTTGAAATTCTTTGAATTTCCTTGTAATATCTTAGTTATTGGCTTGCAAATGACCTGACGTTTGTCATGAATTGTCAGTAGAAGTTAGCGAATCCAATAAAGACTTGCACTTCTCTAACCAACTTGGGCGTTTTCCAAACCATTATGGATTCCACCTTGCAGGTGCTCATGGATACCCCATCGACTGCCACTATGTAGTCTAGGAATTCTGCTTCTTTGTCATGGAAAGTCAACCTTTTTAGCGATACTACTAATTGAAAGTCTATTATACTTTGTAAAACTCTTGTGACATCTTCGATATGTTCCTTTTCATTCTTTGAATATATAAGGATATCGTCAAGGTAACAGACGACCCCAATATCCTAGCATTCCTCCAGTACATGGTTCATCATATCTTGGAAAATGGCTGGAGCATTAACCAATCCAAATGGTATAACCTTATATTTGTAGTACCCATATCTCATCCAGAAGGCTGTTTTCCATTCATCTCCCTCCTTGATCCTAATCAAGTAGTAGCCGTCTTTAATGTCTAACTTGGTAAAGATCTTGGCTTCAGCTATGCAGTCTCAAAGTTCAGACATCAAAGGAAGGGGGTGTTTGTTGGGAATAGCAATCTTAGTTGGATTTTAGTAATCCACAACTGGACGTAGTCTTCCATTAACTTTGGGTACTAATAATATGGGTTCTCCTGCCCAGGATTGACTTTGGGTAATCTTTTCCTGCTTAATCATGGTCTCCAAGTATTCATAGACAGCTTTAAGCTGTTTTTCGGATAGTCAATATATTGGTGACCATGCATGAGTTGATCCTAGAATCAACTTAATTTCAAGATCACAGGTGTGTCTTAAGGATAGTATTTCTGCGGTCTGTGCTTCAATCAAATATTTGTAATGCCAATCTTCTTTTCATAACAATTCAAGTTCTACCATATTTTTGAAGGCTCCAATCCGTCCGATGTGATAAGAGTTCATGTTCCAAGTGACTGATTTGTCGTATTTGAGCATATCCACTATCCCTTCATCTTCTTCCACACAGTTTTCCTAACCTTTCGCTATGAAAGTTAAATTTTCTCCATCTTCTATATGCAACACTGGGTGTTCACAATACCACCAACCAAAATGATTTCTCATTCCATAATGACCTGCTTTAACCACTTTACATAATACTTCAAAAATGTGTCAGTTTTTTCCTCTTTCCAATTTTATAAGTAGAGTTCAACACTTCCCTCCGGACACTGCTGATGAGCTATCAAATCTTAAGATATTGACTGCATTGCTGTGTTTAACGATAAGAACACGAAAGTCTTCTACTAGGTCCTTATTGATAAGAAATACAAGGGATCCTGAGTCTAATAAGACTTTAACTTTGTATTGCTTATGGTGGACGTAGAGGTAAGTGATCCTCTCTGGATAGTCGTATTATTTTGGTTTTGGAGCATTTAATTCCACACACTTAGCATGGATTAGATTTCTCTGGTTCTTGGATTTAGGCATCTTTGGTGTTGAGTGTAGGTAACAAGATGTTTGTTACTCCACCCGTATAGTTTCAACCATAGAGGTCTCTTTTGACAAACTAGTCGATTTTAGCTCTAACAATCTGTCACTCCATACTTAAGTAGTGTTTCACCGATATGCAATTGCGCACAACCAGTTTTCAGACTTGATGCCTTCTCCCAATACACCAGACCTGGGCTCATAGCAGATTTTCGCGTAGTTATTAGCCAATTTTACTTCATTGGTATGAGGTTCCCGTCTTTACCGATTCTTTCCCTTAGGGTTTCAGTTATCGATCCAGCTATTTCAGAGGGGGCTTACACATCAAAGTGGTACATCCCTGCTCCACACTCAGGCCAGAAGGCAAGAAAGTACATATGTATAGTGCAACTCAAACTCGTGTGGTAGGTGGAATGGCCCACATCTGTTGTCCTCTTGCTGGCATTGTTATCAGGTAAATCTTGCATCATTATATTCTAACTTCTCTGATATAGTAACTTGCTTACACATGAGTAGCGAGCAGCCACTAGATGACTTGCGGAACTTCACACAGTTTGCTCTCAGGTCACGTGGGCATGTTGACTATCTTCTCTTTTGGTCAAGTCTCTCCATATAGTAATTCCTTGTATTTGAGCTCCGAAGTCCCTCATGGGGTCCCTTCACTTAGACCCTACTTGCTTTAATCTTAAAAGGAGAGACTTACTTCACGGCGCTTGGATTATTTTGAGTTTCGACTCCCATAGTTGCACACAGACTTTCCAATCCCCATCGTTGTCAGTACCCAATACACCCCAGCCAAAAGGGGCTTTACATTTCGATTTCCATTCTATGTGGATATTGACTACCCAAATGCCATCACCATTGAGGCCTGTGAACTGACCAAAGTCAGTTCTTTGTCATCCAATAGTTCCCATATCATACTCGTTCGGGCTGGTTGCTAGATGGTAGTAATTCTTCATGCTAATTTAGGCTTTATAATAGCAGACCTTGCACGCTGAATTCCCAGTTTTATCGGTCTTGAACTGACTGCTGCCACTGATATATAGGCATCTCCCTAATACATTTGATAAGTTTCGTTTTTCTTCCCACAACTCGTACAATACTTGTCTCACCTTTGGGTGTCTATTATACTCTGCTGAATACCAGTGTGAGCCTGTTTGAAGTTTGTGTGTGTAGTCTGCGCCACACCTCCTATCTTCTTTTTTGTTAATTCTGGTTCATTTTCCTGCTCTCGTTCTCGTGGAGGGACTCTACCTCCCTTGACATAAGGTTTATTAGTCCTTTGACCCTTTGGTTTAGAGTCCCATCAGTCTTCTCTTTTGACTTTGTGGACTTCTCGGACTCTAGCTAGTTGGTCTCTTACCAGCTTCTTTCTTGCGAGTAATGCCTCTTCTGACCGACCAACAAGCCTCAACACCACTTCCTATTCCTGATCTGTATCATATTGTAGTGCCAATAATCTGCACACTACTTGTTCTTGAAGTTTATTTTCTCCTTCCTCCCTCCTGGACTCCCTGTCATGCAGGCTCAAATATTGAAATTATGCATGAATGTTAGGAATAGCACAATATTGCCTTCGTACTTGACTTGCTTTATGTCTCAAAGTGCTTGTCTTTTGGCTTCTATGTGGATGAAACATTTAATCATATCATGTTCAAACCAGGTCCACGTAGTTAATTCTCGCTGCTGGGTTTTCCTCGGAAGTCCATCTATATTCTTCTTATACCAGATGCTATAAGGTAGGACTATATTTCCTTTGGTACAATTGAGTGCATAAATGGCTCGTTCTTGTGCATTGTCCCAGATCTGTGGATTTCTCTCGAAATAGTCGTTATACTGTATGATCCAGACATATCTATTCTGAGTAGGCTTAGCCTCAAAGAATGGGGGCGGTTCAGATAGTTGCTAAATATTTAGTACCATCCTGTTGGCAAGTGTCTCGGCTATACCAGACTGTTCCAGTATCTGTCCTTGCCGATCATGGCTTGGACTCCCTCTCCTGCTTTCCCTATTGTCATCATCATCATTGATATCATCGCTAGGATCTCACGGATCTCCATCTTGGGCACCTGAGGGAGATGCATTGGGGGCTTCTTTACCGTTCTCCTCTTCCCTAGGCATAGGCAGAGAGTAATAGTTGTCATCATTCTCTTCCTTAACCGCCGGTAAGAGTGTGGGGCTAGAAGCTTCTTGTTCTGGTATGGCCACCAGAATCTTATTTATTGATGATATTTATATCCTTCTTGTATAGTTCATCTCCTTACGCTGTCAGTGTTATTGCGTTTCAAGTTCTTGGAGCTCCTTTTGGTGGACTATTTGATCTAAACGCCATTGATCTAGAGCACAGTTAATATCCTTTTCACAATTAATGCTTTGAGAAAGAAATTCCAAAAAGTCCCTTCTTAAGCTGGTGACTATTTGTTCTAGCATTATGTCTCTGGCTAGAGTCTCATGGCTTTGTAGTCTGAAAATTCCCAGTAACCTCGTGGTTACCTCTTCATGTTCATGTTAACGGTTTTCTTTTACATCTATCTTCTTTGCTACTTTTGGTAGCATTTCCTGCTGGATATTATTAACCTCTTGTTCCACTACTGCCAGCTACATCAACAGGACAGCAATGTCATTGTCATGGACATCTTGTCCTTCCACAATCTGCAGCTGGACCTTAAGTAGGTTTAAGGTATTTTCTTAAGTTGCTCTCTTCAAATATTAGAAGGCAATATTAGCTTGGTCAAGTGATATATTGATATCTTGTCGGACTCCACCCCAGGGTATTTCCTGATGACTAGCCAGCTTAGCTTGGTTTGGAGCATCATCTCCAGGCTTCAGTGTCGATGCCTGCGATATTCCATGGGTACTAGCCACACCAGAAGATCCGTGAGAGGGAGGCAAAATACCTCTTCGGAATTGTGGCTTATGAGGTGTCAATGTGAATAGACTCTATATAACAGAATCATCCGTCGCTGTCAGATCCTGGCACATGTCCATAGTCTCTTCTACCATTATCGTTGTTTTTGGAATTTATAGTATCTCAGCCATTGTGACTTTCTCGACATAGGCCAATTGTCCAATTAGACCTGGAAGAGGCATTATTGGTATTCCATATCAGAGTTCTCGATATCCTTTCAAGGGCTTGAGGAAGCATATATATGGTGTGCAGTGTCCGAGGTGCTCTGGAGATGTAGGTAAAAAGAGGGTTCAGGTGATCTGATTTTGTGTTTAGGACCTGAATTTCTCTTTTTCAAGGTTCAAGATGTAGTTGTAGTACATCTTGAACCTGGAAGGCCACAGTTGAAGGACTGGTCAATTTTTAACCAAATTTGTATATTTCTTAGTTGATAGAGTAGTGGGTACTCAACTTAACGAAGTCTTCGGACTTGGTAGAACTCTATGCTAAGTTTGGACTGAGCCAAGTGCGATATATACAATTGAAGGAATCCCTGGGAGGAATCCCGAATGGTAATATGAATGAGGAGGGTTCGGTGGATTCAAACAATTCGATTTCGAGCCCCTCTGTGTTGAATATTTCTTCAAGTATATGAAGTTAGAAAGAACAGTGAGGTGCTTCAGGAATGTAAGCGAAGTGAGAGGTAAGGGTGGAGTTTGAAGTGAACACGTGGTTCATATAGTAAGCCTTAGTAACTGGAGAACTATCAATATATGGTTAGGCGGATGCCAACCTCTAGTATAACTAGGGGATGTAGGCCAAATCTTTGATCAGAGAATCTGTTGTGGAAAGCTTGTCTGAATAACGTAGGTAATGTAAAGATTTATAACATCAATGATTTCATATTGATAAGATCTCTTCTCCGTTGCTTGATGTGGTCTGTAAGGCTTTGGAGGCACTTCAATATTTATATCCTGTATTTGAGTATTCATGGACTACTTCTAACTACCATGCCTCCCAAGTACTATTCAGGTTTTAATATACAAACATTCAGAATCTTATTAGTGTGAGCACCATTGGACCCAGAAACTTATCGCACCCTTTCACAGTTACGGAATAGTATTCCTCCATCGAGATGACTGTTCTATTTGTTATACCAAACAACGGTGTTCAACTTAATTGTCTACATAGACTATTATATTACATAAGTCGTGTTGACTATCGTACCAATAGTCTCTTCGGTTATAATGTGATTTGTTACAGGCCGGGCTAGCTAGTGCTAAGCACAATTTCAAGTCAACTCCCTTGCCATTACAACCACAGTGAAAGAAAAAAACACACCAAATTTCTTGCCAAGCTTTCACCTCATTGGTTGACAACCATTTCTCATGGCTTCACCCCTTCACTTTAAAGACTTTTCAACCACAAATTATCCTCCCTCATTTGTGTTTTATCACCTTTATCAATTGAGTCCGAATTTCCAACCCTCTGATGTCTCATAGATGTAGGGGCAGAGGGAGGGGTAGTGCAAACACCTTTGCAGCCCCCTTCAACCCATCCATCCCACCTCCCAACCCAGCCTGACCTGATGACACATGCATGGAGGAAGACCCAGGCTCTCCAGTTCAAATAGTGCCTGATCCTGCCTGTACCACGTCTACAGAAAAATATCCTTCTATCCCTACATTCTCAGCAAGCCCCTTGGCCGAAGGCATCTCCAACACCAACTTTGGCTTTACACTTCACACCAAACATCTTGAAGAAGCCTTCCAGGCCCTGGAGGAAAACCTCATGGTGGTTCAAAACTGCCATATTACAGACATCCAAATACTCTAAGACCAGGTTGCACACCTCACTTCTCAGGTTAAACACCTGCAGTACCAACTCCACTACCAACAACCCCCCTCACTACAACAAATCACCTTACCCACACCTCCACAACAACAAACCTGGGCCCAAAGAGCTGCCAGAGTAGTCCCAGCCAAATCCTCTACCATTCCACCAGCCAAAACTTCAACCCCAGCTGTTTTGACTAAACGCGACCATACCATTGTCATTGAAAGAGATGGCTCCATCCTACCTGATTCCACCAACCCCCTCACCATTTGTGATGCAATCAACAATGCAATCAAGAAACCTCCTGTTGCAATAATCCAATTCACCACTAACCCCCAAGTCCTCCTCCTCACCAAGGATAATACACCTGCCACCTCTGTCCTCAAAGCACACCATTCTGCCATTAAGGAAGCAATCAGAGCCACTATCCCCGCAGGCATTGGCCTCAGAAAAGATGAAATCAGGCACAAGGTTATCCTCCATGGCGTCCCTACTTCCTCTACCTTTTCCACTATTCAGTCTGAGATTGCAGAGTTCAACCCAGGCACCCACCTCCCACACCCTCATAGATAGCTCACCATACCAGCCCAATGTCAGGACAAAGAAGCATCAGCCCTAGTCCACAATATTGCTGGCAAAGACTCCACAGACAAAGCCCTCACCAGAGGCCTCTCTCTACTAGGGAAGAAGTTCAAAGTGCAATGCTACTTGTCCTTTGGCCCTGACACCCAATGCACCAAATGCCGGACCTTTGGCCACCATCCTTCTCAGTGTACCACCATGTAACATTGCAGTATCTGCTCCATGGAACACCCAGCACACCACCACACCTGCGGTAGATTAGATTGCCTTACCAAGTGCAAAGCATGTTTACACACCTCCATCAAATGCATCAATTGTGGCGACTCACACTAGGCCAATTCTAAGGAATGTCCCACATACTTCAAGGCACACCAAGCGGCAACTGAGAGAAGGAACAGGGCTGTCTAGGGCTATTACTTTTGTTTTCCTATAGTTGTTAGGCATTTGGCGGCTTGGGGGATTTCCTTTTGTCATTATGACTCATGAGCTGGCCGAAATAAACATTGCTAACTTTCCATATGAGACGGGATATCAGACTAGTACCCTTGCATAGTATAAGAACTATTGTATGTTAGTTAGCTTCATAACCTTGCAGCTCTATAAGCGTAATGAGATATAATGATAATAATAATAAACAAGTTCCACCCATGCTCCACGCCCTCTATTCACCTCTCGCTTGAAAAATTACCGCTTTCGGTCACCCCAAAACTCGCGGGTTTTGGGTGGCAACCAGCTCGACACATCAATTTTGGCCTCTTGCTTAGGCTTCACTCTATAAGCGACCCCACTCCTCACTTGATTCATATCTCCTGCTATGACTCACAACACTGGTAGGGCCTCGCGCCCAGAATCCCGCACCTCTGACCACTCCCACCCCTATGCCGGAAGAACTGCTCAGGTCCCAACTGCCCCTGCCATGGTACCGGCAGCTCAAATCAACTCCTCCCCCCCCCAGAATCCGACACGGTCCTCACCTGTAGGCCCACTCGATCCTAACCTCCCTCTCCTCAGAGAGATGTGCAACCATACCACCTCCAACCTCGCCACCAACAGAGACGTATTCCCTTGGCCATGGGACGCTGATCTCAGAAGCCTGACAGTGGGAGAAGCCTCAATTCTTCCCCTAATCATGACCGCACTAGAAGGAATAGCTGCACTCCACGCCAGGATGGGTTCCTTAGAGAGCAAAATTACAACACCCTTGCAACAAATGCAACCCACTACGGGCCGCTCCCTAGCCTCTATCCAAGCCACAGTGGCTGATCTCTCATCCAGAGTCGCAGCCTCCCTCTCGGCAAAGCCTACCACCATGGCTCATCAACCCCAACCAGGAAAATAGCTAAAACAGACTGGAAGAAACCCGCCTGCCCCTGCCATCCCAACAGCCAGCCCGATGGCTGACTTGGACTCCAATATCCCCCGCTACGACACTGCCACAGAGAAGTGGTATGGTGATCCCAACGCCTACGCAGTCAAGAACCCGCGACCCTGGGAAGCCCAGGCCTTTCACGAGAGGAAGTAAAGTGCCTACTCGTTCACCCCTGGCCACCTAGAGCCGTCACTCAACAAGGCTCTTAGTAAAGCCAAATCCAAACCGTCACCCTATGCCCAGGCTGCCACCCCGCAAGCGCAATCTGATGGAAGGAAGTCCAAAAAATCAAAGAGTGGAGACCAGGCCTCTGCCTCTGCCGCGCAAGTCGCAGCGTCGATGGGTGCGGACCCCTCAGTTAGAGGGCCACCCTCCCTTCCAGCGGCAGACAGAAGGTTCTTCTCACCCCAAGAGTCTCCCCTTCCTCAGCCGGACGCACTTAGGATAGTTGCAACAGCCCCAGATATACCAGCCCAAGTATGAAAGGAAGTGAACTACCCCCACCTCCTATGCTTTAGCGCCTCCGTCAATGCCCGAGGTGCCCTCACTCTTACAACCCGCTCCCTACAGACTCCTACTACCGCCTACTCCCCTTACTATGACGCCCTCACCGCAAAGTTCAACAAGGCGTTCCCAGTTGGAGAGAACCCGTTGAGCCCATTTAGGCCGGCGCCCAATGAAGTCCAACTAGCCATTCATGGCCTACCTATTCCCTTCCTCCCCTGGACCAACAGGAGCTTCGCTCCGAGCTGGGAAACTCTATCCTAAATGCGACAGGCATGACGATCTTCTCCGCGAGATACCTACAGCCGAACCCTGAAATAAGGGCCACTAAGAACTCTACTTCTATTGTTGTATCGGTTCCTCCTGTTGACATTGTGAAGATAGGAAAGACCATTTACCTCTACTCCAAGCCCCGCAAAGTGGATGTCTGCTACTCCGAAAGCCGCTACATGCAGTGGCGAAAGTGTTGGAAATTTGGACATCCCTCTCCTATGTGCAAGGAGAGCAGCTCAGTCTGCCTACTCTGCTCTGGTTCCTACCCCCGCTCGGCCCATCGATGCACCAACCCTACATGCCCCAAAGAGGGACACCTGAAAGCTGCAGCTGCCTGCTGCCTCACTTCACCCCTGAAATACCCCAACTGTTCAGGAGATCACTCAGCAACCAATAACGACTGCCTCTCCCGACCCAAGCCAGTGGCCAGGGACGTCCTGCCGCCAGCCCAAGAGGAAGAAGGGATGGATACCGGCGAGGATAACTCAAGACCTGCCACTCCTAAAGGGAAAGGTAAACAGACTGACACCAGCGTTGAGGAGACTCCACGCCAATCAACCTCCCTCACCCTCCCAATGAGCCTGTTTAAGGCCCCAATACCCAGACAAGTCGGCCCCCCCCCGTGGGCTGATGCGTTCTCTTCTGAAGACCCCATTACAGGTGCATAAAGGTGGAGGACTCTACCTGCACCTCGCCCTTAGGGCCACCTCCCCCATCCTCTCTTAAGCAACTTTCTTTTGTTCAACATAACTGCCTGGGAAGCTGGGATGTGTTTCTTTCTTTATTTAATAGCTTACAATCGTTGAGAGCCCCCCCACACATTATACTGCTGCAAGATCCCCCTGTGTACCGCAACAGGCTCCCCACTTTTGCATCCTTTAAATCATTTGCTCCGCCATTTCAACAAGGGACACCCCCCAAGGTGGCTACCTACGTTTACATAGACTTTTTGAATGTGTTGGCTGTACTACCGATTTTTTTTAACAGGCCAGATTTTACGGCCCTTGATGTTTATTCTCCCCTAGGACTCTTTGACTCCAACTACTCACAATTTAGGGTATACAACTTATACTCAACGGTCGGCACTTCCTCTGGAAACAGAACAGGTGATCCAGCTACATGCTTTCCCCTACTTCCCTTCCCCAGTCTTGTTGCGGGGGACTTCAACATCCATCAACCACAATCTGATCCCCAAAGAACCATCTCCGCGAACGGGTTTTCAACATTCAGCACTTACTTTGAGCGAGCGCATGAAAACGGCTTCGAACTCTGCAACACCCCTGGAGCATACAACAGGTTCCCATTTGACCACAACACCAGGCCCAGGGTTATTGACCTAGCCTTTGTTAATTCACCCGTCATTTGCTTTCTACAATCTTGGTCAACCCGCCTAACAGCAACCGGCGCTGATCACCTACCGACTTCTATCATGTTCACGGCACCTCTAATCAGCCCGCTACCCCTAACCACATACTGGGACAAGACAGACTGGACAACCGCCTCTGAAAAACTGAAAGGACTGCCGGTTCCACCACCACGCATCAACCCCACCAACCTTGATCTAGACAACTGGCTAGAGAGACACATGCTGACAGTTACCACGCTGATCAAAGCTTGCACCCCAACCAAAAGAGTCTCCGTTCACTCGAAGCCCTGGTAGGACATGACAATCACCCACCTGAGATAAGCACACCATCGAGCCTCGAGTGAACATAGGAAAGACCCCACAGAACAATCCTTAGAAAAACTAAGATCCCACCGCAACCGGTACTTCAAGGCAATTAAGAAGGCCAAAGCCAAATACTGGAAAGAGGTCCGGGCCAGGGTGATGCCACAGTCAGTCTGAAAAGCCAAGAAGGCGGCCATGGGAAGAGAGGAAGACAGATTCCCTGACCGGCCAGGTGCAAACTCTCCAAACAAAATCAACGAAGCTCTGCTAAACCACTTCTCTCCACCAAAACCACCAGCGCAATCGGTGGCCTAACCACGATTCGACCCCGAACACCCACCACTAGTCCCTGAAGGGATCTCATCTGCCCTCGGCAGATCCTCGAAAACCTCAGCCCCGGGCGCAGACCAAATCCCGTATGGCGTCTGGCAGAAAGTCTACAACATCAATCCAAACATACTTACATCTCTTCTTGCCCCCCTTTTGGCCTACGGGCACCACCCGCAGTGCCTCAAAATTGCGAATGGGGTGGTCCTACCCAAAGCAGGAAAACCAGATTACTCCACCCCTGCCTCGTTCCGAATTATTGTTCTACTTGAAACCTTCTCGAAGATACTGGAGAGGATAGTAGCAACCCGCCTCTCTCTCATTGCCCGTGTAGTGGGGTGCCTGAATCCTAATCAATGTGGCTTACTAGCCAGCCTTTCAACCTTCGATGCCACGGCTGCCCTTACCCGAGAGGTGAGGGCAAGCCGAAGCCCATCCTACAAAGCCTCCTCCCTGTTTCTCAACATAAAGGGAGGGTTCGATAATGTTTCCTCTAGCCTTCTCACGGCTAAACTCAGGGCCAATGGTACTCCCAAGTACCTGGTAGCCTGGGTTCGTTCCTTTCTTACAGATCGTTCGTGTCATTTGTTGTTTCAAGGGGCCCCTGTGGTTTTTTATCCTGTTCAGGTGGGGACTCCTCAAGGATCACCTGTTTCTCCCTTGTTATTTGTGATTGATGTTTCTGAATTGCATGTTTCTATACCCCGAGGGGTGATTTTTTCCCATGTTGATGATTTTTCAATTACGGTTTCTACGGCTTCTTACAAGGGGAATATTAGGTATCTTCAATATTGTTTTTCTTTGCTTCAGAGCAGGGCAGCACGGATTGGAGTTTCCTTTTCAATCCCCAAGACGGAACTGATACACTGGACGACGCCTAAGGACAGATCTCCAATCTCTAACCAACCGATAGCTCTAAATCGCTCCATTTTTCCACCCTCCTCTTCTCTAAGATGGCTGGGGTATTGGTTCACCCCCACCTTGGAAACAACCACCCACTTCACCAAACGACTCACAATGGCCTCTGGGGCTTTTCCTGCTATCAGAAGGCTTGCCCCTCCTGGGACTGGAATGCCCCCTCACATGTGCCGAAGGCTCGCTATGGGCCTCATCCTTCCTATCCTCACCTATAGAGGTGACCTCCTAATACCAACACTCGCCACCATGGACAAGATGTCGGTCCTGTGGAACAAAGTCATGAGATAGGTTACGAACTGCTTCAGCGCAACCCCCACGACCATTCTGGCCATTGAGGCCTGCCTCCCTCCCCTGGATCTGTTGATCTCCCACCGCAAAGGATGTCCGTACTTCGTTTAGCCTGCTCCTCCCCTGCCTACAACCCAGCATCAGCTAGGCTCCCGCCAGACTTTCCCTCCGACAGCTCTCACCCCAACAGATCCGTACACAGGAGGCTACTCAAGGGGCGAACCCAAAACTACATCCCTCTGGGCTGGCGCCAATATAAAGCTGAACACCCCATGAGCAGGCACTTACCCATTGACTCACTGGTGCACCTCCTGCTGCCGGCCACGAGACAACCCACAATATTCCCACCAGCCTACCCGGCCCTGGAGCCGGGGCTGGCTCCACTACCCCCCATCCCATCAAACTACAAAGCTCTCAAGGCCTCACTGCAGAACAAACTCCTGGGAGATTGGATACACCAGGCCCCACCCACTCGCTACTACCCATACAAGGCCACGCTGCAGCCGCACGCCTTTATGGGACTCGACCGCTTTACCGCGCGGCGCATACACCAAGGCAGGGCCGGGAAAAGCTACCTGGCCACACACCACTCTTGGGACGACCCGCAGTCCTCGCCCCAGTGCACCTTCTGCGAGGAGGACGAAGAGATGTTCACCCACGCCATACTTTAATGCTCAGCTAAAGCCAATAAGAGGACGCTCTACCTCCATGGAGTTTCTGACATCGGACAAGGCTCACCGGTTTGGTCCTCACTTCCTGCCATCATTGGCCTCGCCGACTACATCCTCACTACTGGTCCCGGATTCCCGCCACCCATGCTGCCGATTAGGCCGCTCTCACCCCCTCAGGAGGACCTACCACCCACCGCTGCCATGCATTGAGTTCCATACTGCGGTTGATGAACTTTTATGGTTTCTTTACGTTGAAAGTTTGTTGATTTTTTTGCACTAGTTTGAGTGGTTACCGTTTAAGGTGCTTGCGACGGATTTGTTGTTTTGGGAGATTTGAGCCGCTGGTTTCTTTTGTTTGTTTGTTTGGAATTATGGTTTTCTTTTTGCCATAGCTTACGCTGCATGCATGTTCTTGTACCTAACAAGCAATATATGATTTAAAAATAAATAAATAAATGAACAAGTTCCACCCATGGATACGGATGGCGACGATTCCAGACCTGCCACCCCTAAGGGTAAAGGCAAACAAACTGCCACTAGCGTGGAAGAGACCCCTTGGTAATCGACATCCCGCGCCCTCCCTATGGGCCTTTTCAAGGCACCAATACCCAAACAAGTTGGCCCCCCCCGTGGGCTGACGCATTCTCCTCTGAAGACCCCATCACAAGTACCTAAAGGTGGAGGATTCTTCCTGCACCTCGCCCATCGGGCCACCTCCCCCACCCTCTCTTAAGCAACTTTTCTTTGTTCCACATAACTGCCTAGGAAGCTGGGATGTGTTTCTTTCATTATTTAATAGCTTTCGTTCACTAAAAGCCCCCCCACAGATAGTTTTACTGCAAGACCCCCCTGTTTATAAAAATAGGCTTCCCACATTTGCTTCCTTTAAATCATTTGCTCCGCCATTTATACAAGGAACCCCTCCCAAGGTGGCCACCTATGTTTACTTGGATTTTTTGAATGTGTTTTCAGTACTACCTTGTTTTTTTGACAGGCCTGATTTTATGGCCATTGATGTGTACTCCCCCCTAGGGCTTTTTGACTCTAATCATTCATGATTCAGGGCCTGTAACCTCTACTCCACAGTTGCCACTTCCTCTGGAAACAGAACGGTTGACCCAATTACCTGCTTCCCTCAAAACTCCTACCCCACACTGATGGCTGGGGACTTCAACAGCCACCACCCACAGGCCGACCCCCTAAGGACGATTTCCTCAAATGAGTTCTCCACCTTCAACCCCTACTTCGAGCTAGCACTAGACTCTGGCTTTCAGCTCTCAAAATACTGCAGGGGCCTACTCTAGGTTCCCAATCGACTACAATACGAGACCAGGGGTTATAGACCTGGCCTTCACGAACGCCCCCCTCACTCGCTTTTTACACTCCTGGTCAACCCACCTCCCGGCAATGGGCTCAGACCACCTCCCTATCGCCATCACGTTTACTGCACCCCTCATGAGAATGGCTCCTCCATCACCATACTGGGACAAGACGGACTAGGAAGTCATTATGAGAAAGTTGAAAGACTTAAAGTTTCCGCCCCCGCGTCCCCATCCCACCGACCTCGATCTAGACAATTGGCTTGAAAGACACATGCGCACTCTCACCACTCTTCTCAAATGATGCACCCTAACCAAGAAGATCTCGATCCACACAAAGCCCTGGTGGAGTATGGAGATAACCCACTTAAGACAAGCTCACCACCGTGCCTCATGAGCACAGTGGAAAGAACCCGCCCCAACGTCCCTGGACGAACTAAAGACCCACCAAAATCGGTACTTCAAGGCGATTAAGAAAGCCAAAGCCAACTACTGGAAAGACTTCCTAGCAGCAGTTACGCCACAGATGGTCTGGAAGGCCAAGAAAGCCGCCATGGGAAGAGAGGAAGAGCGATTTCCTGACCTCCCTGATGCAAACTCCCCATCAAAGATTAACGAGGCTCTGCTAGCCCACATTTTCCTGCCTAAGCCCCCTCCGCAGTCGGTGGCCTACCCTCGCTTCGACCCTGAACACCCTCCGCTCGTGCCCGAGGAGATCTCCTCTGCCCTTGCGAGATCTTCTAACACATCAGCCCCTGGCCCCGACCAAGTCCTATATGGGGTCTGGAAAAAAGTACATGCAATAAACCTTTCCCTCCTCACATCTCTACTCACCCCACTTGTTGCCTATGGACACCACCCAGAGAGCCTTAAGATGGCCAACGGAATCGTCCTACCAAAAGGGGGCAAACCAGACTACTCTACTCCTGCTTCGTTAAGGATCATCGTCCTACACGAGACATTTTCGAAAATACTGGAAAGCTTAGTGGCTACCCGACTCTCCCTCATTGCCCACGAGGTAGGACTGCTCAACCCAAACCAATGCGGCTCACTAGCTGGCCTTTCAACCTTCGACGCCACGACTGCCCTAGTTCAGGAAGTCAGGGCGCGACAAAACTCTTCCTCCAAGGCCTCCTCCTTGTTCTTAGACATAAAGGGGGGCTTCGATACTGTTTCCTCCAATCTTTTAACAGCGAAACTTAGGGCCAAGGGCACTCCCAAATACCTGGTGGCCTGGGTCCATTCCTTCCTCACAGACAGCTCTTGCCGCTTGTTGTTTCAATGAGCACCGGGGGTGTTTGCCCCCGTGCAAGTTGGCACGCCCCAAGGATCTCCTGTCTCTCCTTTGTTATTTGTGATTTATGTTTCTGAATTGCATGTTTCCATACCCCGAGGGGTAACGTTTTCCTACGTTGATGATTTTTCAATTACGGTTTCAACTGCTTCTTATAGGGGGAATATTAGGTATCTTCAATATGTTTTTTCTTTGCTTCAGAGCAGGGCAGCGATGATTGGAATTTTCTTTTCAATCCCCAAAACAGAACTAATCCACTGGAGGACACCCAAGGACAGATCCCTGGTCTCTAACCAACCTATATCTCTTAATGGCGCGATCTGTGCACCATTTTCCTGCCTCAGGTGGCTGGGATACTGGTTCACCCCAATACTGGAAACAACAACCCACTTCACCGGAAGACTCACACTTGCCTTGGGCACCTTTGCAGCCAGCAGAAGGCTCGCTCCTCTGGGGATTGGAATCCCCCCCACATGTGCTGCAGGTTGGCTATGGGCCTCATCCTGCCGATCCTTACCTATGGGGCTGATCTCCTCGCACCAACGCTGGCCACCATGGACAAGATGTCTGTCATATGGAACAGAGTGATGCGCTGGGTGACAAAGTGCTTCACCTCAACCCCCACTACCATCCTTGCTATTGAGGCATGCCTCCCACTCCTCAGCCTACTGATTCCCTACAACAGAAGGATGGCTGCACTGTGACTGGCCTGCTCCTCCGCTGCCTACAACCCGGCGTCAGCCAGGCTCCCCCTAGACTTCCCCTCATACACCTCGTACTCAGACAGGACCCAACATCCAAGGCTCCTCGACGGCTGGAAACAGAACTATATCCCCCTGGGCTGGAGCCAGTATAAGGCCGAACAGCCCATGAGGAGGCACCTACCAATAGATGCACTAGCACACCTGCTCTTGCCTGTGAAGCGAAGAGACACCCGCCTCCCGGCTGCCTACCCAACCCTAGAACCAGGGCTGACACTGGTGCCCCCGACGAACCCAAGCTACAAATCCCTTAAGGCCTCCCTTAGAGGGAGACTCCTGGCCGACTGGATACACCTTACCCCACCTCCACGATACTACCAGTACAAACCCACACTTAAGCCCCATCCCTTCATGGGGCTCGATCGCTTCACAGCTGGACGAATACACCAGGGGCGATCTGGAAAGAGCTATCTCGCCGCACATTACTCCTGGGACGACCAAGGGTCCTCCCCCCTCTGGGCCTTCTGTGAGGAGGATGACGAAACGTTCGCCCACGCAATCCATCACTGCTCAGCTAAAGCTGACAAGAGGTCACTCTACCTCGATGGAGTCTCTGACATCGGCCAAGGCTCGCCTATTTGGTCTTCACTTTCTGCCATAATTGGCCTCGCCAACTTCATCCAGACAACGGGTACCGGATTTCCACCCCCCATGCCCCCTATTCGGCCCCTTTCGTCCCCCTGAAAGGGCTCTCCCTATTCTGCTGCTCTGCTTTGATTTATATACTTGGTCGATGAGTTTTATTACTGTTTATGCGGGATGAATTTATTATTTCTTTACTGGTTTGAGTGGTCACCGTGGGAGGTGCTTATGACGAATTTGTCAATTTGGAGATTTGTGCCGATGGTTTCTTTTGTTTGTTTGTTTGGAATTAAGGTTTTCTTTTTGCCATAGCTTACGCTGCATGCACGTTCTTATACCTAACAAGTAATATATGATAAAAAAAAAGTAAAAATAAAAATAAAAATAAAAATAAAAATCACCAAGTTCCACCCTGATGTGTCAGCCTCTTTAAGGGTCTCCGACTTATCTAGGCCATCATTCTTGAGCGTGCTTCCTCCTGGTCCACCTGCCTCTGTAGAGGAGTCTTATTACTAGGACCAACCAATATACAGCTGATCTCAAAAGGGTATGGGTGGATTCAGTATGTCCTTAGGAGCGTCCACTACTAGACCATCCTCTTGGAGTATTTTGCTGAAAATGTCCCTTCACTTATAGCTTATAGTTGAGGAAGGCTAAGTTTGAAGCCTATTATCTCAATGCGCCTCAGACGGAAATGTTCCGCTTTACTTTCCAGATGTCGCCCATGGTCCTCTCTCATATATCCTGGGAGCTGCATGCAGTCAGATGGACAGCGGCGACTTATATAGTATTATGAAGTGGGCTTCATTGATGTGACATGTTAGTCATAGGATACAACTCACGAAATCTCACTAATGATGTGCGTGCCCCATTAGTGGCCTAAATGGGGGTGTTTGGCCTTTGGTAAATCCACGGTCTGTGCGCAGTTACCCTACCGTGGGGTCTGTGGACCTGTGTCAGATTTCCATATGCCTAACATGCACAAAGGTACTTGATTGGCTAGGCCTATTATTTAAATTTCAATATAAGTACCGATACTTAATTGACATGGACAAAAGTTCACCTGCAGCCGCTATACCACTCCTAGCAACTCCCACCCCAGCCCTCAGAATTATCACCAAAAATTCCAAATGTTCTTGAGCACCCTCCTACAAATTTAGCTCTATCCCAAAGCTTACTGGGCCTGACAACTATAGATCATGGCATGACATCTTGGAATACTTCCTGGGATTATACAACTGCTGAGACATAGTAACAGAAAGGGACACAATACCCGAACCATTCAAGAGCGAAGTTAGTAAAAATACCAGCAAAAAGACAGATGAGTTTAGAGATCGATACCAATCAGCATCGACCTACTTTCTTGAAATAATATACTCCCAGTAGCTAATCTTCCTGGCAACACATAAAATACCAGCGGCCACATGGAAAGTCTTTCAAGATAAATTTCCTAGAGAAAATACCTCCTCCTTCTTCGCGCAATACAACGCAGTCCTCGATACCAAATATGATACGGATACACCCATAGCCAATCATATTAACTCATACAATACCCTTTACAATTGAATACAACATCATTGCTCTGCCTCCTCCACTGACAACTGATATACCTTACCATTCGTTTTCAGATCGGTCTTTGAGTCACCTAAAGCAAAAGCTGTCATTCTTTTCTATTCTTTTCCTGAGTTAATGAGTAATATTGTTGACAACTTTCAAAGCCAGGTGGACCTTACCTATGATTATGTCTACAATAAACTGTTGGACTTGAGACCTGCGTTAATTCCAAAGTAGACAAAGTGTATAAAAGCACTAACGTTAAAGGAAATGGAAAGGAAAGAAAAACACTGCGCAGGATACGGGCCAACAATACCAAGGAATGTACCTACTGCAAAAGGCATTACCCATTGCGTAGTCAGAAAGACATACTTGGAATGAGTGCAATAAACTCAAGGTTGACAACCTAAAGGAGAGGGAAAGAAATGCTGTTAACACAGCTAAGATTGGAAAGAAAGAGATATCCAAACTAGTCAGTACATCCTCCTCTCTCCTCTCTACATGCCGAAACCCTTGCCCACTCAATTGGGTAATCGATACTGGCGCAAGCACACACATGACAGGCAACCCAGATCTTCTTATAAACTATGCATCTAGTACAAGTACAGTTAAGTTGGGTGATGACTCTGTAATAGAATCATGCACTTCAGGAATGGTTAGACTTATAGCCAAAACTTCAAATGGTCATGTAGCTCTGATACTCCTGCAATAAGTACTCTGGGTTCACAAGTTGAGTTAAAGCAACTTGATGTCATAGCGTGCTGTGGTTTCGATGGGAAAGGGTTTTTCTTCACATAGTGAAGGGAAGGACAAGGTCATATTAGAGAAAGATAAAAATAAAGTGCTTTGAGGAAAGCTAGATAGTAAGGATTATGTTGTGCAAGAAGAAAAGGAAGTACCGAATAAGATGACTTACCAACAATGGCACGAAGCACTTAGACACCCTTTACCACCTGACCTCCAAAACTACAACTACAGTGATGATCCATCAATCGCCAAAGTTCCTAAAGACTTTCGCTGAGAAACCTGCATCACCTCTAAGTTAACAAAGCACAAACCTGAAGCAACAGAAAACCAATATGAAAATGCTTTCAAACTGATCCATTCAGACCTAAGGGGAAAATTCTCAACATCATCTTTTGGCAACTGCTGGTACTATATTACATTTATTGATGACTGTATACGATACACGGGGGCTTATCGGGTTAAAGCCAAGTCGTTTACCATAAAAGTGTTCACACAGTTCATCAAAGAAAGACAAACTCAGGAAAACACTGTTATTAAATGATTCTGAACAAATAATGGAAGAGAATATATTAACAAAGAAATGTTAATATTGTTTGAAAAAGCATGGAATTGTCCATGATGAAACCACTCCTTATTCTCAGGAATCTAATGGTATTGACAAATGATACAATGGGACAATAATCACATCAACACGTTCTATGCTAACGGGACTACCGCTATGCTTATGGGCTACAGCAATCACAACTGCTGTATACATAAGGAATAGATTCCCTTACTGATATATAGGAAATATGCAAACCTGGGATAGAGTTACATCCCTGAGTGATAGGAAGATACCTTGTCGGATACACTTCTTCCAACAAGATATACTGAATATACATCACCTCACAGTATAAGATTTCTGAAACAAGACAAGTTCACAGGACAAACAAGACGATACAACTGTCAACTCTATCAGAATTATTACCAGAACTAGAAACCTATGCAAGTGTCTTTCTACGACCTCTTCCCACTCCAGATGAGCCACTGGAATCGAATAAAGAAAACACACCTCCAAAATCAACACCTGAAGTAGATCCTCCTCCACAGACAGAAAGCCTAGAAGACTATGACGAACCCACAACACTAGAGACAACCCTGGAACCACCTAGATACGAGGAACAACCCGTGAAACCACATCCAATATGGACCAGATCTGGAAGACTTATTCACCCCCACCAGTACTATGGCAGAAATGTCAAAGTACAAGCAAACGAGGACTCCTTGATGTATCAGCAAGCAATCAATAGCTCGCTTATAGAATACTGCACCTCCGCTATAAACCATGACATTAAGGCACTGAAGAAGAATAGGACTTTTGATGAAGTAGATAAGCTGATAGGAAAAAAAATAATCGATAGTAAGTGGGTATACAAAACAAAAAAAAATGCTGGCAGTACACCAGAAATATACAATGCAAGAGCTGTAGTCAAAGGTTTCTTACACATACCTGGGGTTGACTTTGAGGAGACCTTCGCACCAGTTATCTGCTACGAATCACTCCATTTCCCACTTGCAGTATGCGCCAAAAACACATGGCAACTGTGACAATTCGATGTTAAATGGGCTTTCCTTTACGGAAAATTAAAAGATGAAGTCCATAGGCGACCGTTACCTAGATACAGTAATGAAGACAAAGTTTGGTGACTTAACCGACGTCTCTAGGGACTTAGGCAATTTGCGAATGAATAGTCTGATCTCTGCACTAGATTCTTAACCTCTAGCGGTTTTACGACATCCTCCTTAGAGCCATGCATGTTTGTTCACAATAAACATGATATCTACGTATCAGTTTAGATTAATGTCATTGCTATATACGTGGCGGAAACTCCCAAAACCACCTCTTTGATAGCAGACCTGGGAATGGCACTCCAGATTACTGACATACGTGAAGCTACATTCCTGCTTGGCCTCCATATCGCATGTACATCAGAGGGTATACATCAGACTCAAGAACGTTACATTATATCAATCTACAAAAGGTACTTCGCGGAAAATTGATGTTTTGTCTGCACACACTTACCGAAAGGCATTCAACTATGGAAAGGAACTGAAGAGGAACAGATACTTGACCCTTCCATATACCAAGCGATAATAGAATCACTTATGTATTTAACTACTGGCACAAGATCCAACCTCGCCTGCACCATTTCATTTCTCGCTCAGTTTTTTTCATGTCCCATGGAACAACACCACAAGGCTGCAAAACATGTTTTAAGATACATCAAGAGTACAAAGAACATTGGAGTTCATTAGCTGTACACTACTACAAACACTATCAATACCAATATCGATGCCGACTTCGCTACTTGTTTAGTTACCCGCTGTTCCTCCACAAGATACATTGTGCTTTTCAACAGTACTTGTATCTCCGGGCAATGCAAGAATCAAGTCTCAGTCACAACATCTACAACTGAAGCGGAATATGTAGCAATATCACTAGCAGCATGACAAATTCAATAGTACATGAAAGGTCTTAAAGACATACGCCATATGGTACCTATTGCCTTGCATGCCCATAATACAAGGGACTCCATTCCCGTTACAACTACCGTGAAAGAAAAAAGCCCACCAAATTTCTTGCCAAGCTTTTACCTCATTGGTTGACAACCATTTCTCACCGCTTTACAATTTGCACCAAACACCTGGAACAAGCCTTCCAGGCCCTGCAGGAACACCTAATGGTAGTTCAAAACCGCCATATTACAGACATCTAAATACTGCAAGATCAAGTTGTGTACCTCACCTCTCAGGTTGAACACCTGCAATACCAACTCCACCACCAACAACCCCCACTACCACAACAAACCACCCTGCCCGCTCCTCCACCACAACAAACCTGGGCCCAAAATGCTGCCAGAGCAGTCCCAGCCAAGTCCTCAACCACTCTACCGGCCAAAACCTACACCCCAGCTGTTTTGACTAAACGCAACCATACCATTGTCATTGAAGGAGATGGCTCTATCCTACCTGATACCACCAACCCCCTTACCATTCGTGATGCAATCAACAGTACAATCAAGAAACCTCTTATTGCCAGAATCGAATTCACCACTAACCACCATGTCCTCCTCCTCCCCAAGGACAACACAACTGCCACCTCTGTCCTCAAAGCACATCATTCTGCCATTGAGGAAGCAATCAGACCCACCATCCCTGCAGCCATTGGCCTCAGAAATGACGAAATCTGGCACGAGGTAGTCCTCCATGGTGTCCGCACTTCCTCCACCTTTTCCACTATTGAGTCTGAAATTGAAGAGTTCAATCCAGGCACCCACCTCCAATGCCCTCATAGATGGCTCACCACCCCAGCCCAATATCAGGACAAAGAAGCATCAGCTATGGTCCTCGCTATTGCTGGCAAAGACTCCACAGACAAAGCCCTCAGTAGAAGCCTCTCACTACTTGGAAAGAAGTTCCAAGTGCAACGCTACTTGTCCTTTGGCCTTGACACCCAATGCACCAAATGCCTGGCCTTTAGCCACCATCCTTCTCAGTGTACCGGCACCCAACATTGCAGCATCTGCTCCATGGAACACCCAGCACACCTCCGCACCTGCAGCAGATCAGATTGTTCTACCGTGGGCAAAGCATATTTGCACACCACTATCAAATGCGTCAACTGTGGCAACTCCTACCAGGCTAATTCCAAGGCATGTTCCATATACATCAAGGTACACCAAGCTGCAACTGAGAGAAGGAACAGGACTGTTTAGGTTTATTACTTTTATTTCCTATATTTGTTAGGCATTAGGAAGCTAGGAGGATTTCCTGTTGTCATTATGGCTCATGAGCTGGCCCAAATGAACATTGCTACCTTTCAATATGAGACGGGATATCTGATAGACACACCTGTGTGGTGTATTTTTTGTATATTAGTTAGCTTTATTGCCGTAGGGGCTCCATAAGTGTAATGATATATAATAATATTAATCATAATGCCCATAATACTATTGCAAGTTTCCTAGAGACAAACCATTAGTTAAACAAATGAACCAAATATATCGATATACATTTCCATAGAATAAGCGCAGAAATTGCTAACAGCTCATTGCGACTACTTGAGATTATGTCACCAGAAAACCTAGCCGATATATGTACTAAGACTTTTGCGAAACTGGCGCATCAGCATCTACTGGGACTGTTGGGCTGTAGATAATGAGAGGCTGTATTGAAATTTCCTACTATTCATTTCATAAGTATATTTCTTTTAAATAACTTGTATTTCTCCCCTTAGTTATATTTTCTGGTTTACCAATAGATCACGAACATTACTCCAGCTAGAGCATATACAATAGGTATTTCTTTCTATTTCATGATAACGATAAAATAATTGGATATATATTCTCTTATTGCATGTGCAGGATGTTACAGTTATTTTCATTTATGTACTGCGACCTTTTCAGAAAGTGCATTGTCTGTTGATTTTCTACTTAATATCTCTCACACAGTTATGGTTTTTCTATATTTTATTTGGGATTTTCTTGGTAGTTTTTCTGGGTCAAACTTGTTCACACTTATGTTTCTTGCAAGATTTTCCCTCTCATTTCTTTTCTTTGCTTAACTATACGCACCAGTACATATAGCTCGTTACTGCGCCGAGTGTTAGAAAGGATTAAGGACAAGAACTACTACCAATCTGCCTTCCGTTGACGATACTTCTCCCATACATGTGTCCACAGTATATCCTTAATACTGTGCCGTAATCTCGTACTCAAGCTATTCATATTGTACCACTACATACAACTTCAATAGGTTCTGCCCATAGTATTCTCCTTATCGAGCGTTCTGGTACTTCCACCATCTTGTTGTAAAATTTGTTGGACAGGTTTAATCCAAATACTATGTCAGTAGATGCTGGATTCAGCACCTTGTGCCAATATTCTCTTTCTCCTCTCAAAAGTTTGTGGAATTTCATCCATAGTAGGTAGCATAACAAATATTTCTTTGGAGATACTATAGAAGGATTGGGACAGTCAGATTCTAGGTTTAGGACCTGAATTTCCCTTTTCTGAAGGTTCAGAATGTACTTGTGGTACCTGTATGGGTTTTAGGCTCAGGCTGAAGGGAATGGATTATCCCAGGCCAAATGTGCCTGACTGTTGATTTTTGGAGTACAGGGTGCTCCACTCAACGAGGTCTTCTGATCTTATTGAACTCCACTCGAAGGTAGGACCATGCCAGGTACAAGGTATGTGATTGAATTGATTCCTTGTCAGGATCCCGAAAGGTATTGTGAATCATGACTGCTCTGAGGACTCGACAAATTCGATTCTGCACAGCTCTGTATCACATATTTCTCAAGATGTAAGAATGTAAATGGGAGAATGAGGTGCTTCCAAAATGTAACCAAAGTGAGAGCTAAGGGTGAAGTTTGAAGTGAACTCGTAGTTCATATAGTGAGTCTTATTAATAGGAGAACTATTAATATACTGTTAGGTGAATACTAAACTCCAGTATAACTGAGAGATATGGGCCAAAATCTTTGATTGTAAAATCTGTCAAGGAAGGCTTGTCTCCATAAATATGTAAGGTAAAGATTTATAGTGTGAACAATTTTATATTGATAAGATCACTTCTCTGTTGCTTGATGATATCTATAATGCTCGCAAGGTACTTCATTATTTGTATCCTATGTCTTAGTGTTCAGGGACTACTTCTAAATACTATGCTTTCGACGTACCACTCTTGTTTTTATATGTAAACCTCCTGCATCTTATTGGTATGAGTACTATATAACCCTGAAACTTCTTCCATCCTTTCATGGTTACGGAATAGTATTCCTCTGCTGAGATGACTGCGCTATTTGTTATACCAAACAGTGGTCCTCAACTTAATTGACTGCATAAACTACTATATTACTTTAGTTTTATTGACTATCATTCCAGTAGTCTCTTCAGTCATGAAGTGATGAGTTTCATGCCAGTCTACCTAGTACCAATTGCAAGTCCAAGCCCCACATGTTAACATCTTAAGGGCTTTCAACTTTTCTAAGTCTTCTTATCTGAGAATGCTTCCCCTTGGTCCGCCTGCCTCCATGCAAGGGTCCTATTACTAGGATCAACTAACCTACAGCTGATCTCAGAAGATTATGGGTAGATTTGGTATGCCCTTAGTAGCTTTGGCCACTGTGACATCCGCTTGGAATATTTTGCTGAAAATGTTCCATTACCTTCAGCTCATCATTAGGAAGCCAAACTTTGAATCCTACTATCTCAATCCATCTCCTATGAATATCTTCCATTCTACTTTCCCGATCTCACCAAAGGTCCCCTCTCGTATATGCTGCAAATAGCATGCAGTTGTATAGATGGTGGTAATGCATATGTTATTATGAAGTGGGCCTTACCAATTTGACATTTTAGTTATGAGATGCAACTCTCGAAATCTCACTCATGACAGGAAGGCTCTATAAGGGGGCCAGCGTAGAGTATTCGCTCTCTGGAAAATTGAGGGTCTGTGCGCAGTTACCCTACCGTGGGTCTGTACACTTGTCTCAGATTTCCATATACCTAACAATGTCACTGTTATGTCAGGATATGTCCCAAATATTTGGTTGCTATGTCGGGTTGCATCCTGTGTCTCTTCTGGATTTGGTTACTACATTTGGTTGCATCCTGCATCTCTTGTGGATTTGGTTAGTACACCTGGTCATGTCCTGTGTATACTGTACTTAGATGGTTGCGTTCTTGGTGTGGTTGCTACGCCACCTCACATCCTAAATTGCAATGTACATTTTAGCATTCTGTTCGTCTGATACCTTGAATGCACAGGATGTAACTGATTATTTTGGCTAATGCATCTTGTTTTACCTATTTCACTGCCAAGAAATAATTCTTTCGCTATCTTCAAAATGAAAGGAGCTAGAGTACTAGTGCCGCTTAATTCAACATATAATTGTAAAATTGTAACTACGATGTAATTCCTCTTTGTAACTGCACTTCAGCAAGGAGGTTGGTGCATAGCAAGATAGAAAAAATATGACCAACAGTTACACAAACAAACAGCAAGGGAAACGAAAGGGCAATTTTTAGGTACTGTCTATTACATCTATACAGATGTATTATAACTAATCTGAAGACTCTTTTTAGTACTTCTCAAGCAGTTCTGACCTTTTTTGCTGTATCTTGAATACAAGATTTAGTGTAGAAAACTTTACATATATTTCAAGAAAATCTCCAAGTTTGTCATAGGATTTGGCCAGGAGAAAGGGAAATATCCACAGGAAATACAAAGATAGTATGTTATGAAAAGGTATAAATTGTATAGTCTATACTTTCTTAAAGTATAATTAACAATAATCATCTAATTGATGTCTTAGTTAGCTGTATTAGGTTTTTATAGAATAGTATATAATACTCTAATCACTGTAGGAAAAGTTAGATTAAGATTTTATGAGAATTCTACGAAAGTGAAGTGTAGGAAGTGGGTATTCATATTTATGATTTAAGACTAATAATGGAACCTACACCTAAGTATCTTGAGAATCTCTGTAACATTTCTGAATACTAGTAGGATAGGTAAAGAAGTATTGGTAGATATTCTTCCAAGATAGTACAGCTGAGAGAAAGATAGAGTGATCATTCAACTTGTAGTATATTCAGAAGAATATTCCTGTTATTCTTGAGAGACTAAATCTTTAAGAGATTGTAGGCTTTTTAAATACAAACGATTATAGCTAAGAAATATAACAATAATATCTTATTTCAAGAAATAATACAACATAGGTATCATGGTAGTGATAGGTAAAGTACACAAAGTCTTAAAGCAGAAGCCTTAAAGCGACAGGTTTAACAAATAAAACAAGTAATGAAATCCAAATATGATAAAACTAGTAATCACCACTAATATACTAATTCAGTAGTAATATTGTCTGTTAACAAAATTGATCATATACCAATAATTGATGGCAATTCACCCCTCCTCATGACTTTTCACTTGCAATACTATATAAAGAAATTCTTCTACATTAACCAAAATTTAACTAACTTTCCTAATTCAATTCTCTTAAGATACTATAGCTCCTATTCTTCACAGTCATGCCAAAAAGCGAATATCTTCTAAGCACTTTTCTGAGTTTCCCAGGGGGAGAATTCTCAGGTTACACAAGCCTCAAATAAGCTATCATCCAGATTTCTCACTACCTTAATATTCTTTTCATCACTGTTAAAGATACAATCCTAAAAGCAAATTAAGAGGGCAAGGTGAGAAAGGGTAGAAGAAGATATCCTAAAACTATAAAGTTGCAGGATATTTCCATAGTAGAGGAAGCTCTCAGCAATCACAATACTAGCTATTCTGAGATTACCAAAAGAGTTGCTGCCAATGTCTCTGCTATGACAGTGAGGAAAAGACTTACACAAAGGTATTGGAAAAAGTAGTTGGTACAGGAAAGGGTTTATTTGAATAAAGATCTGGCTCAAGAGACATTGGAATAGGTATTAGCTTATAGGCATTGGACAAGGGAGATGTAGAGAAGAAAGGCAATATGGGAAGATGAAGTGGCTATGGTAAGAAAAGTAGAAAAGCGGAGAAAATAAATATTTGGATATATAAAATAAAAGTGGAATAAGGATTTTGTTGAACCTACTGCTAGAAGAGTAGAAAGAGGGATTAGCCAGATAATAACTGGTTGTTTTTATAGTCAAACTCATGGTCTTTTATAACCTGTTTCTCCTAATCCTACTTCTGTTAGAGGTAGAGTTACTGGAAAGTCAATTTTTGATATTCATGATCAGTAGGATTTTCTAGAAATATGGGAGGACATCAGAAGAAAGGTTAGAGAAGAAGAGGTATTGTTTATCATTGATAATGCTAAGACTCACTTGTTTTTTGGGGGATAGCTTAGAGAGCAGGAAATTACTCTTTTAGAAATTCCTGCCAATTCACCAAACCTCAATCCAATTGAAAATATTTGATCTCTGGTGAAAGATAAGCTTCACAAGCACTATGCTGATTATTATTATTATTATATCTCATTACGCTTATGGAGCCGCAGTGGCTATGAAGCTAACTAACATAAAAAAATTACACTACGCAAGGGTGCCGGTCAGATATCCCGTCTCATATAGAAAGGTAGCAACGTTCGATTGGGCCAGCTCATGAGCCATAATGACAAAAGGAAATCCTCCAAGCCGCCAAATGCCTAACAAATATAGGAAACAAAAGTAAAAGCTCTAAACAGCCCTGTTCCTTCTCTCAGTTGCCGCTTGGTATGCTTTAAGGTATGTGGGACATTCCTTGGAATTAGCCTAGTGAAAATCGCCACAGTTGACGCATTTGATGGTGGTATACAAACATGGTTTGCCCTTGGTAGGACAATCTGATCTGCCGCAGGTGTGGAGGTGTGCTGGGTGTTCCATGGAGTAGATGCTGCAATGTTGGGTGCTGGTACATTGAGATGGGTGGTGGCCAAAGGCCAGGCATTTGGTGCATTGGGTGTCAGGACCAAAGGACAAGTAGCATTGCACTTTGAACTGCTTCCCAAGTAGTGAGAGGCCTCTGCTGAGGGCTTTATCTGTGGAGTCTTTGCCGGCAATAGTGAGGACCATAGCTGATGCTGCTTTATCCTGACGTTGGGCTGGGGTGGTGAGCCATCTAGGAGGGCGT
The DNA here is from genome assembly GCA_014065205.1 of Tuber brumale. Lineage (NCBI taxonomy): Eukaryota > Fungi > Ascomycota > Pezizomycetes > Pezizales > Tuberaceae > Tuber > Tuber brumale. Next base: position 41,478 of record JACCEG010000154.1, read on the forward strand.
GGGAGGTGGGTGCCTGGGTTGAATTCTTCAATCTCAGATTGAATAGTAGAAAAGGTGGAGGATGTGGAGACACCATGGAGGATGACCTTGTGCTAGATTTCATCTTTTCTGAGGCCAATGGCTGCAGGGATAGTGGCTCTAGTTGCTTCCTCGATGGCAGAACGATGCGCTTTGAGGACAGAGGTAGCAGGTGTGTTATACTTGGTAAGGAGGAGGACATGGTAGTAAGTGGTGAATTCAATTCTAGCAATAAGAGGTTTCTTGATTGCATTGTTGATTGCATCGCGAATGGTGAGGGGGTTGGTGTTGTCAGGTAAAATAGAGCCATCTCTTTCAATGACAATGGTACGGTCGCGTTTGGTCAAAACAGCTGGGGTTGAAGTTTTGGCTGGTGCAGTGGGAGAGGATTTGACTGGGACTGCTCTGGTAGCTCTTTGGGCACAGGTTTGTTGTTGTGGTGGGCGGGCAAGTTGGTTTGTTGTGGTGGGGGGGGTTGTTGGTGGTGGAGTTGGTACTGCAGGGGTTCAACCTGAGAGGTGAGGTGTGCAACTTGGCCTTGAAGTGTTTGGATGTCTGTAATATGGCGGTTTTGAATCACCATGAGGTGTTTCTGCAGGGCCTGGAAGCCATCTTCAAGGTGTTGAGTGCGAAGTGAAATGCCAAGGTTGGTGTTGGACATGCCTTCAACCAAAGGCCTTGGTGAAAAGGTAGGAACGGGAGGATAATCTTCTGTAGAGGTGGTAGAGGCAGGAGCAGGCACAGTCTGGACTGGAGAGCCTGGTTCTTCCTCCATGCGTGTGTCCTCAGGCGAGGCTGGGTTGGGAGGTGGAATGGGTGGGTTGAAGGGGGTTGCAAAAGGGTTTGCACCACCCCTCCCTCTGCCCCTACGTCTATTAGACATCAGAGGGTTGGGAAATCGGACTCAGTTGATAAAGGTGATAAAACACAAATGAGGGGGGATGATTTGTGGTTGAAAAGTCTTGAAAGGGAAAGGGTGAAGCGGTGAGGAATGGTTGTCAACCAATGAGGTAAAAGCTCGGCAAGAAATTTGGTGTTGTTTTTTCTTTCGCTGTGGTTGTAATGGCAACGGAGTCAGCACTATGCTGAGCTATATCTCATGAAGGCTCCTGTCAATCATGACAAAAAAGCTATACAGAAGGCTATTACTAGTTGTTGAGAACTTCTTAACCTAAAGGATCTTGATACTTTGACAGGATCAATAGTAAATATAGTGGAAGTAATTATTAAGGCTGATGGATAGTATACTAAATATTAAATTTTACTATATATAATATTATTTTAATTGCCTTTTTTGTTTTTCATGAGGGTGGAGTTAGTAGAGTAGTAGTATTGTGATTAATCGTTGGTATATAGTTAATTTTGTTAACAAATAATAATAACACAAGGAAATACCCAACTGGGTCATAACTGATCAAGTAGGAAAGATAAGCACTACCAGGTAAGCCCTAAGTAGGTGAAACTAACATCACGCTAGTTATAGTATAATAGTAACAGAACAAATGTTAGATATCCTACTCTTCCTTAGTTATCTCTTGTATCTTATGACAGGTAATGATACTAGTTAGCTCCTTCATTGTATATGAGAATACTTATCTTCTGATACTACAATTATATCCTTCTTAACTGAATCATAACTTTGATTATTATTCTTAACCCCAATACTTATATTTCTTGAGTGAATGCTAATAATGAAATCATATTGCAATATAGTAAGAGTAAAGTAGTTGAATAAATTGTATTCTTAAATGTATAGATAGGAAAGTATAATAAGTAGTTCGATCTAATTTTATTATTTCATCTTTTTTTTTTTTT
>JACCEG010000154.1:45943-116710 GCA_014065205.1 Tuber brumale
TAACTGCCGCTAGGAAGTCTTTCCAGTAGTTGGCTTTGGCTTTCCTAATGGCCTTGAAGTACCTGTTTCGGTGGGTCCTTTGTTCGTCCAGGGACGTTGGGGTAGGTTCTTTCTGATGTGTTCGTGAGGCACGATGATGAGCTTGTCTAAGGTGGGTTATCTCCATACTCCACCATGGTTTTGAGTGTATCGAGATGTTCTTGGTTGGAGTGCATGATTTAAGAAGGGTGATGAGGGTGTGCACATGTCTTTCTAGCCAATTGTCTAGATCGAGGTCGGTGGGGTGGGGACGCAATCTAATTTTATTATTAATTTTATAATTTTATATCAAGGAGTACTGCCAACATTGGCATATGACAACTGAATCCTGAAGGGAGACCAATCTACAACTATCTGGAGTGCAAAGCCTACAAACAAGTTCCGATACTGAATCATGCCTCTAGAACAGCTAAAAGAACAAGAAAATCAACAGTTCACAACCTATTCACCCAATCAGTCTACTCCATAGACTATCTGGTATGAGTTCAACCAATCCTTCTATAGCAAGTCTGCATCCTTCAAGGTGTAACCAGAGGAAACTTATCATGAAAACCAAGGGACAAGCAAGATCTAAACCAAAGCCATAAGGCAGAGAGAAAGACCAAGCACCAACCAGTATAAAATAAATAAAACACTACAACTATTTGAATACTACTTCGCTAAGCCTCCTCTACTGTAAAAGTTGTCAACCCCCCAACTAACTGTAAACAAATGAAAAGCAAGAGATACTAAAGTAGAGTGGTAAAGGCAACACTCCTAAACTCATATCAGCATGCTAAGCTGTTGACCCTGCCCCCACAATTAACGGTTCTTACACCTCAAAGAGATATGTACTGGCCAAGTTAACTTTAAAGAGTATACTGAGTGAGGAGGACCTGTACCCACTGTCTACCACCACTATCCCACCAGCCACTGATATCTATCCACACCCTGCAGCTGAACACAAAACTCTAAGAGAAAGCCTACACAATTTTACCAGACTGGGTATGCCTAATCACCAACCAAAGCTACGATGGGCCACTATGCTACCAGCTCACAGGCCCGAAAAGTAGGCCAACTACTATGCATTTGAGAGTGCAACAAGAGAGCCTGCTTGATCTGTACTGCATCGAGCAAACAACCGAGCCCAAGTACTAAGCCAACAGGGGGTCATACCGAAGTAAAGTAGAATCTCTCTATAGAAGAAGCTAGACATGTGCTAGTGGAATGAGGAATATCATACTTGTCCTTAGAGGGAAGGTATAACCACCAAACTTCAAGTGATCTATCCACCCTTCTACTACACCATATGCCAAGCTCTGATACTTGGTTTGATAACCTATCACCACTTATCATCCCAAACAGAATAGAAATCCTGAAGAAGGTGGAGAATCTTTCAGAGTTACAAGGCTCTGTACCATAAAGCCAATAAGATCAACTTATCAATACTGGAAAGGAACAACTCTTTTCTAACCCCTAAAGTAAAACCACTGTAAATCCCAATTGTAGAAAGTATTCAAAAAGTCCAATAGTCTCATCAAACATGCTGTAAGATGAGGGGCCATTGAGAACAAAGGGCAGCAGAGTGCCTACCGGAATATCGAACTCCGTGAGAAAAGAGGTGAGCTCCAAGGCTAGTATTTAATATTCCATAGTGAACTGTGATCAAGACGAGTAGCTATGCCAAGGTTCTGGCTTCCGAGCTACAACCTTGGGCACTCTCAAGAGATTACCTGCCAGCTCAACATGACTTGCCAGCTTAACATAAATTGTGGCTTAACAGAACCTTTTGTGGCTCAATGGAACATTTTGTAACTCAACACAACTTCTTTGTAGCTGTGAAATAGTGGTACTTTGACTCTAATTTCAATACATATAAGTATAAAATGGGATATTATGTTCAATAGACTTTAGGTAGAATTTGAAGCTACAGAAATCTATTCACCTTTGATGACAATATTGCATGAAGCTAGAAAGTTTAATTAAGTCATAGAGCTCCATCAAGTATCAATGAAATATCAGACTATGAGGCTTTATCTAGACATTTAATTACCTTATCCTACAAGGTTATATTAAACTCTAAAGTTATCTTGATCTACTAGTATTTAGATCTAGTATTGTAAAGTTATATTATAGAGTTATAAAATTCCTTTCCACTATAAAGTTAAAGTGAGCTATAAAGTAATGTTGAGCCACGAATTTGAGCTTTAGAAAAGTTGTATTGAGCCACAAAGAATTGTGCTGAGCCACAAGTCATATTAAGCTGACAGGTCATGTTGAGCTAGCAGGGACTTTCTTGAAAGTTACCAAGGTTGCGAGCGAGCAAGCAGCCTGGGTTGTGGCTCTGAAGCTACAATCTTAGCACAAGGTTTAGTATTGTGAGAAATAAGACAGTGATCTCCTATTGCCCCCAACCTAAACATCTCAGCTCAAATGCAAACTATCAATACCTTGGCCTCAAAAACCCCATTCAGGATACTAGGCAAACCAAGATAGCTGTCCAAGCCTGAAAATACTAGTATTGTAAAGAATAAATATTATCACCCGAACAGGATATGAATAGGTAGGAAAGTATAATATGTCATTAAATCTAATTTTATTTATACTTGCACTACCAATATTGGCATACAATAAGCCTGGCTACTGGGTAGCCAGTTACCACATAACAGCATCAGTAAATAAAATACATGACCCTAAACCTTTTGGCCACCCATCAAACATCCCTAGTTCCTCATTGGTCAGGCTCTGTACAAAGCTATCTAAGCATGATATCTTACTACTCGAGTAAAAACCCATGGTCGTTATAACAAAATCACCAACTGCATAAGCATGCCACTCACTGATCCTGCTAATGGCCACCTCTAACTACAAAAACTACAACTACTATCTAAGGTGATCTCACAAACTCCCCTCTATCCATGTATGAGCTAATCCATGGTAGAATAACAAAAAGAAAATTTTCTATAACAACACCAACCCACCCATAATATGAAAGACAAACGGGAACCCAAATTACACTCAAGGGCAAGGATCCTGACCTGAAGAGGCATCAGCGATAGAACACCTTATACTCATTACACCGAATGCACTTGAGGTAGGAGGTAGTCCCAGTACCCAACAGCTAAAGAAGTAAAAGGATGATCCCACAACTAGGGTACACCATTTTGGTATCCTGACTAGTACTTTACCATGGTAGTCAAACTACCTGGAATGTAATACTAACAGGTGTACAAGCCCACAAATATTCCAGTAATGATCCCTTCTTGGAGTTAAGAACCAAGGAGACAGGAAAGGTGTTATCATCCTTCAATCATTGCTTCTTATTCTTCTTCCTCTTGTTAGGCTCAGACCCAGGATTACTAATAGTAGACCAGCCACTGTCATCACTAACAGTTACCCCTACCATACTACCAGCAGCATTCACACCCCTCTCAGCTATAGGCTCAGCCACATCAGAGTCAGGTACCTGCAAGGATGCTACTACAACTGAGTCCATCAGTCTAGCCACCCCACCATCAGCCCCTGATGGTATCAAGGCAGGCAAACATTCTTCCAGTACTTCAGGAAAAAGGCTACTTGCGCCACTCATACTACCTACCTCATGCTAGAGGAGCTCCTCTACCAATCCTAGAGAATTCCCAGGGTTTAGCCCACCCCCCAGTACTATAACCATAGAGGGCATACGCAAAATAGAGATAATAGTAGAAGTGTAGACTACTTGGAGGTAGGCTATCTGAATACTGACTACCTTCCCAGTGTAATCAAGTCACTTGAGAAGGACCAGGAGTGGATGCTAAAGGCGAGAGACCTCTGCCTTAAAGATGAAGTTCTTCTCAATAGTACAAGACTGAACCACTGACAACTGTGTGTACAATGCAGTGGATGATACAGCACCTTGCTTGCCCATAGTGATTATGAGGGGGCGAGGTGATAATGAAAGAACTATAAGGAAAAGCGAAAATAATATTTACCTTCCAATGAACGTATACAAATAGAGAATAGAAACGAAGAAAATATTTTAAATCTAAAGACATAAAACTATCATAAGACAAGAGTGAAGGACCTCCAAAGTCTACCCCTAGTATTGCAATATAGGCAGAGTGAGACTATTATTATTATTATTATGTATCATTGTCCTTATAGAGCCACTATAGCTATGAAGCTAACTAATATACAAAAAGTACACCACGCAAGGATGTTTATCAGATATCCCGTCTCATATCGAAATGTAGCACCGTTCATTTGGGCGAGCTCATGAGCCATAATGACTAAAGGGAAATCCTCCAACTTAGCTGATGCCTAGGAAATATAGGAAATAAAAGTGATAACCCGAAACAGTCCTGTTCCTTGTCACAGTTGCCGCTTGATGTGCCTTGATATATGTGGGACATTCTTTGGAATTAGCCTGGTGGGAGTCACCACAGTTGACATATTTGATGGTGGTGTGCAAACATGCTTTGCTCTTAGTAGGACAATCTGATTTGCCGCAAGTGTGGAGGTGAGTGGGGTGTTCCTGGGAGCAGATGCTGCAATGTTGGGTACCGGTACGCAGAGAGGAGTGGTGGCCAAAGGCTAGGCACATGGTGCATTGGGTGTCAGGCCCAAAGGACAACTAGTGTTGCACTTTGAACTTCTTCCCAAGTAGTGAGAGGCCTCTGCTGAGGACTTTGTCTGTGGAGTCTTTGCCGGCAATAGTGAGGACTATAGCTGATACTTCTTTGTCCTGATGTTGGGCTGGAGTGGTGAGCCATCCAGGAAAGCATAGGAGGTAGGTGCCTGAGTTGAACTCTACAATTTCAGACTGAATAGTGGAAAAGGTGGAGGAAGTGGAGATGTCATGGAGGATGACCTTGTGCCAGATTTTGTCTTTTCTGAGGCCAATGGCTGCTGGGATGGTGGCTCTGATTGCCTCCTGAATGGCAGAACGATGTGCTTGGAGGACAGAGGTAGCAGTTGTGTTATCCTTGGTCAGGAGGAGGATATGGTGGTTAGTGGTGAATTCGGTTCTTGCAATAAGAGGTTTCTGGATTACATTGTTGATTGCATCGTGAATGGTGAGGGGGTTGGTGGAATCAGGTAGGATAGAGCCATTTCTTTCAATGACAATGGTATGGTCACGTTTAGTCAAAACAGCTGGGATTGAAGTTTTGGCTGGTAGAATAGTTGAGGATTTGGCTAGGACTGCTCTGGCAGCTCTTTGGGTCCAGGTTTGTTGTCGTGGAGAAAAGGGCAAGGTGGTTTGTTGTGGTGGGGGGGGTTGTTGGTGGAGAAGTTGGTACTGCAAGTATTCAACCTGAGAGGTGAGGTGCGTAACTTGATCTTGCAGTGTTTGGATGTCTGTAATATGGTGGTTTTGAACTACCATAAGGTGTTCCTACAGGTCATGGAAGGCTTGTTCAAGGTGTCCGGTGCAAATTGTGAAGTCATGCTTGGTGTTGGAGACGCCTTCATCCAACTGTCTTAGTGAGAATGTAGGGATGGAAAGATATTCTTCTGTAGAGGTGGTAGAGGCAGGATCAGGCACTGTTTGAACTGTAGAGCCTGGGTCTTCCTCCATGCATGTGTCCTCAGGCGAGGCTGGGTTGAGAGGTAGAATGGGTGAGTTCAAGGGGGCTGCAAAGAGGTTTGTACCACCCCTATCTCTGCCCCTATGTCTATTACACATCAGAGAGTTGGGAAATCGGACTCAATTACTAAAGGTGATAAAACACAAATGAGGAGGGATGATTTGTGGTTGAAAAGTCTGTAAAGTGAAGGGGTGAAGCAGTGAGAAATAGTTGTCCACTAATGAGGTAAAAGCTTGGCAAGAAATTTGGTGTGGTTTTTTCTTTCACTCTGGTTGTAATGGTAATGGAGTCAGACAGAGTAAGAAGAAGTAGGAAAGTATAATAAGTAGTTCAATCTAATATATTTATACTAGCACCGCCAAAATTGGCATCCGACCAGTATCCCCTGTACCTTAACTAAATACACTACCATGGACCAAATCCATCTCGCTACTGCTCCTTCCAAATATAAATGCAAAACATTGCAAAATCACCACCTCTACAGGCTCATAGGCACTCATATTAGCTAGCGACATCCCGGATTTAGGCGTCTTCCCATCTCAAGGCCACAGTCTATCAACATCTACCAATAAACTATCCTAGTGCACCGCCAACACAATTTGATCTACCGAGTCAACAAATGAAAGATACAATCTGTCCCAACAGTCCCCCATCCTCTGCAGGTGTCCGCTGTGATCCTTCTGTCCCTTCCCGATCGCTCGCCAGCAAAAAGAGCAATCATCGCAAAGGAGTAAGTCCCTTGTCCCAGCTCATCGAATAACTAGGCTAGTTAGGTCGGCCAGAGGTAACTCAGTCTAGCTATTCCTTCATCGAAACCAAAACTCTTCATCCCCTATTCCATGCTCCCAGGTTCTACCATGAGATGGTCACTAAAGGAAGCCCATTTTGAGGTACATGCTCCGGCAATCTCCGTACCACAGGCAGCACAATCTGTTCAAATCTGGTTGCCTAAAAAGAACCACTTGGTAGGAAGTGTGCTAGACAGAAGCATGCATGCATTCAAGTTGGTTTGTGCTTGCACTATTCACAAACCATCAGGTTCGGTATGTTGACTGTCACACCGTTCCTCTCTACTCTCCACGTACAGTCAAAGGAATTACCTGCTACTACCACCTCTTTGTCCACCTCCATCACACACCTGGGAATTCACATCTGCAACCACCAATGTTTCATCCACCAGGACTCCCACTATGGGACCACCATATCTTTGTCATGTTCAGTGTCAGCGGGGTGCCCTTTAATGTAATAGAGGCACTCAGTCCTATAGTGTCTATCGTCTATTCCATCACACCTGTCATGACAGTTAAGGCCAGTGCCACTCCAAATATTAAGCAACACATATGCATCCATTAAGCTCAAGCTATGGAGGTGTCAGGAGGCCTTAGGCTCACGTGCATAATACTGATGTCCTTTCCTGTCATGCCAGGTACTCCATTCCTAACACCGCAACTCGCTGGCCAGTGCAAAATGTCCTATCCTGAAGCTGACCCCTTCCCACCTCCAGGTCTGTGTAACAGGAAGGCGTTTACTTGCCTTAGCCTTGGTGTCAGCAAGCTCATTGCCATCGATGCCCATATGTCCAGGAACCCAGTCCAAGCAAACATGCAAGAAGTATCCTAACACAGGGACCATGACGTCCCACATCTCGGCCAAGTCTCCTTCGGGAAACATATTGTCTGCCACGATGAGCGATGGCAAACAGTCCAAGAACATATGTACTGGCCTCCTCTTAACCAAACCCTGTATATCTTAAAAAACGCAGATGACAGCGAACCGCTCGCATTCAACAATGCTCCATCACAGGAGAACCAATCACCCATCAATATGGGTCAAGGACTCTTGGTAAAATACCACCCATACTACCCCCACCTCCGTGGACAGTTTGGACCTATCCGCGTATATAACCACATCTGAAGCCGCAGCCAGTTTCTCAAACAACTGACAATGTCAAAGTGACATCTCTGCCTTACCCTTTCCAATCATAATGGTGGGTCAGTAGGCGAGCATTTTGTCAAAGGTCTGCCATTGGGCAACCATTCCTTCCTCATTCCAGTCAAGCCGGATATGACCAAACCATGGTTGATCGTCACAGTATCGGTAATTGATGAACCGGCTATAACACCTCCGTCGCAGATATCTGCCCTGAATATCGCCAGATGGTGCTCTAAATTGAGCCAGCAGTATGTTATTTGCTAGCTTAAGCGGGGCCCAAAACAGGGAACGGAGGCAGTCATTGATGTAGACCTGAATTTGCTTCACATACGACAGATAGTCGGCTACAAATTCTAGTCTATAGTGAACTGTCGGAGGGTAGGCTGCTTGCACCTGGCGGTAAGTCTCCCATACTCCCAATCCCCCAACACTCACAAACCTCCTTCTTAACACCCAAATTCTCCTCCTCATCCTCAAGCCTCTTTCTAACCAGTTTCTAACATGGGAAGAAAAATTAATGCAAACATTAAATCTGTATCCAAGAATGCGAAGGTTCACAGATGGCAGTACTTCTCTTCCAGTAATTCCATACCTTCCCATTATTTATCGCCAAACCCAATCCACTACATTTTTAGGCCACTGAAGCCCATCCTATGGGCCCTTGTTATACCATTGTAGTCAGCAAAAGACTGAGCGGTATGGCTGCAGGCCACCCATCTTGTATTTGCAGGCACAATGATAACCTGGCCGTCCACATACAAGACCACCAGGTGTGGAACCCAGGGGGTGTATCGCAACCTTGGGTTGAAGATATTCACCACATATGTGCCAAATGGGAACAGAGAAAGAGGTGAGCCCTGGTGTATTCCCTTAGAAATGTGGTATACCTGTAAGAGCTGACCATTAAATTTGAACCAAACCGTCAAACAAAGCATCTACCTCTGCACACATGCACATATGTCCACCATGCAGCCTCCGGCAACCAAAAAGTGTAACAGGGAGTCGACGTTAATATTGTCAAATTCTCCCTTAACATCCATCGACTGTACAAGGTGCTGGTATCCTTCATTAAGTTTTAGGAATTCCATTACTACCGCCATGGCATCATGTACTCTGCACTGCGAACAAGATCCCAACTGCATTTCGCCAAGTTCAAGGCAGGCTGCCAACCGGTGCAGTCCAATACATTCCACAATCTTCGCCATTGTGGATAACAGGTGAATCATCCTCTATGATTTGACGATGTCGTATTTGGGCTTATCAGCTTTGGGTATAAGGACAACCTTAGCCTGGTACCAGATTGCAACGTCCTGCCGCAGACCTTAGTCTAGCAAGTGTCGCATAGTCATTGAGTCTTTCCTTTTCCAAAACCTTAGAAAAGGGTACCCTATGTCATCCTCACCAAGTCCTGTATTTGGTGGGAATTGGGCAAGGGCGATTTCCATTTCCTGAGTACTGCCCTATATTGACTGAGGTATCTACCCAAGGGGTAGGGTCACCAGAAGAGAGTTGTTGTTCAATCAGGTCACTGATGTCTTCATTTGAGGTTGCTACCGTCCAATCCGATTGCTCCATTGATGGCAGTCTACATTTTGCCTCCAACTTCCTAGCCAACTGAAAGATGTCTAGGTCCTTGCTCTCTGATAGCTTGATTCTGATGTATTCAAATTGAGCCCGCAAAAAACATGCCCGATAGACACATCTGACTAGTTTGTATTCTTCCTGTCACTCTGCCTGCTTTCTAGAATATGTTCAGAGTCTCACGACATCTAGCCCCTTCCTTTCCAACTCCAGTGTCTACCATTGGCACTGGCCTTTACAAACTAAGGCCCACGTGAGTACGTCTACCACAATTCTCACTCCTTTTTACAGTCCCTCCCCTTCTACCTGCTGTAGAGTGTCGAGTAGTGCCCCCACATTCTTCCAATCTGCCTTCTTCCAAGCCAGGTGCCTCTGGACAACATCTTTCGGGAGGTCCATATCCAGCCTGATCATCTGGGCAGCATGTTCGCAGCCCGCAATGTCCAAATACCTGTGTTTGATGTAAGGTGACTGGTGCAGGCATAAGTCAATCATGGATATGTCGCGAAAGGTGGTCTGATTTGGCGGGACCAGGTCATGGCAGTGTAGCATGAGCCACTCCCTGAGCCCCATTTTGGGTCCAATGTATCGATCAGTATTGGGGTCCCAGTCTGTATGCCTGGCATTAAAGTCGCCTAGTACTGTATCTGGTTTTCCGTGCTCTGCCAACTATCTCAAATATACTGACTTAGTGTAGATAGGTGGAAAATAAATCTCCACCATGACCCGGCTCTTCCCCTTCTCCCGATATCCAATCTGAGCACTACCATCCCCATGCCTAACAACTTCAAGCAGCCAATAAATGTGCGAACAAACAAACACCTCAACACCTGAACCCTTAATAAAGGAAAATAAATCCCTACGATCTACCTCCATGGGTATATGCAACTTATCTGAATCAAGCGCGGGCTCCACAACAAAAACCACATCAAGATAAGAAAAATAGCAAGTGCCAGTACCCGATTTCACCAACTCCTACCAACATTTAATACTATGGTCATAATAAACTTTAAGTGTGGGACTTATAGGATCCATCCATGATTGTAGGGCCCGAGTTCACAACCTTACTAGTATCACTATCAATAATCTAGTATTCTGTAGCCACCTGGCATGCCTGGACAAGTATGGGGGGCCTGTCACCAAACGCCGGAACAGGTACAGACAGAGGGAGTTCACCAGTCGCAGCGCGTTTCAAAATCAGTTGGCATAGAGAGGGGGATGTGGAGGGGGAAGATTTGGCCGCTTCCTCACCTTGAGCCTTTGCAGACTTGGGCCAGAGGGCAGAGGCCTCATCAACCTTATTATCCTCGTCACTGGTGACCTTCTCAATCCTGGATGTGGGAGATGGGCCACATCTCCGTCTTTGCTATCTGGGCTTATTGTTTTCTCCCTTCTTTTCCAGTGGTGGCATTTCTTCTTCAGTTCCAGATTTATCTCGCGGTATTATCAGCATGTAGAGCGATAGGTACGGTTTGGCGAATGTCTTTGAGACCTGTGAGGTACCATTGGATTTGTCGCGCAGCCAGGGACATAGCTACATATTCCGCTTCGGTTGTCGATGTTGCGATCGAGGCCTGTTTCTTGGATCGCCAGGAGATACAAGCGCCATTGAAAAGCATAATGTATCCTGTAAAGGAACGGCGGGTATCCAAACAAGCAGCAAAGTCAGCTTCGACATAAGTATCGATAGCGTTTGTAGTAGTGTACGGATGGTGCGGTCCAATGTGTTTTGTACCGTTGATGTATCGTAATACATGTTTAGCGGCCCTGAGGTGTTGTTCCGTGGGACATGAAGAAAATTGAGAGAGAAATGAAATCGTATACGCTAGGTCAGGTCTCGTGCCAGTGGTCAGGTACATAAGCGATCTTATTATCGATTTGTATGTAGAAGGGTTGGGTATCTGTTTCTCTTCTGTTCCTTTCCGTAGTTGAATGCCTTTCGGTAAGGGTGTGGATACAGAACGCTTGTTTTCCATAGAGTACCTTTCGAGTATTGACATGAGGTATCGTTCTTTGGTAAGATGTATCCAGTCTGATGTATACACGATGTGGAGGCCGAGCAGTAATGTAGCTTCCCCTAAGTCGGTAATCTCGAATGCCGTTTTCAGGTCTTCTATCAGAGAGGTGGCTTTGGGAGTTTTGGCCGTGTATATAGCAATGTCATCAACATAAACCGAAATATAGATGTCGTGTTTATTATGAACAAACATGCATGGGTCAAGGGAGGATGTCGTAAAGCCTCTAGATGTTAAGTATCTAGTGAGGAGAGCATACCATTCATTCGCAGATTGCTTAAGTCTATAGAGACATCGGTTAAGTCGCCATACTTTGTCTCCATTACTGTACCCAGGTAATGGTCGCATGTAGACTTCTTCTTTGACTTCACCATAAAGGAAAGCTGATTTAACATCAAATTGTCGCGGTCGGCATCTGTTTTTGGTGCAAACGGCAAGGAGGAAACGGAGTGATTCATAACGGATAACTGGTGCGAAGGTGTCTTCAAAGTCGAATCTAGGGAGTTGTGAGGAACCGTTGGCTACGGCTCTTACACGGTATCTTTCCCGTGTACCGTCAGCATTTCGTTTTATTTTGTATACCCACTTACTATCGATTATTTTTCTTCCTATCGGCTTATCTACTTCATCGAAAGTCCCATCCTTCTTCAGTGCCTTTATCTCATTGTCCATGGCTGAGGTCCAGTGTTCCTTAAGTGAACTGGTGGTTGCTTGGTGGTACATCAGGGGGTTCTCGTTAGCTTGTACTTTGACATTTCTGTCATATTATTGGGGCGGTCGAATGAGTCTTCCAGATCTGGTCCATGTTGCTAGTGGTTCCTCCGCTTGTTCCTCTTGTTCAGGTAGTTCCGGGGTTGCCTCTGGTGTTGCGGTGTCATCATATTCTTGTGGGTTTTCTGGCAGTGGAGGAGGATGTATTTCAATGGTCGGTTTTGGTGGTGTCTTTTCTATATCTGATTCCGGTGGCTCATATAGAGTAGAGGGAGGTGCTTGTTTCTCATATGGAGTAGGGAGAGGTTGTAGACAGACATTCGCATAGGTTTCTGGTTCCAGTAACGGTTCTGATGGAGTTGATGTTTGTACTGTTTTGTTCATCCAATGTATCTGTCGTGTTTAAGAAATCTTATGCTGTGAGGGGATGTAAATATGGTATATATTGTCGGAAGAAGTGTATCCGACAAGGTATCCTTCTATCGCTCGGGGCTGTAACTTTGTTCCAGGTTTGTGTGCTTCCTCTTGTATATGGACAAAGCATTAGGTCCCGCAAGGGCGAAGGTGGTTTATCAATGGCTTTTTGTTGTAGAGAGATTCATACGGCGTTGAGTTTCCTATGGACCGGTTAGGGAGTCTATTCCTTAGGTATACGGCAGTTGTCATTGCTTCAGCCCATAATCATAGCGGAATTCCTTTTAGCATAGAGCGTGTCGATGTGATTATTGTTCTGTTGTATCGTTTGGCAACACCATTAGATTCATGAGAATAGGGAGGGGTTTTATCATGGACGATTCCATGTTTCTGTACCAATGACAACATATCATTATTAACATACTCTCCTCCATTATCTGTTCAGAATCTTTTAATAACCGCGTTATCCTGGGTTTGTCCTTCTTTGATGAACTTTGTGAACATTTTTACGGTATCTAATTTAGCTTTAATAGGATAAACCCAAGTGTATCGTGTACAGTTGTCGATGAAGGTGACATAGTACCAGGAGTTGCCAAAGGACGAGGTTGAAAACTTTCCACCTAAGTCCGAATGTATTAGTTCGAAAGCGGTTTCTTATCAACTCTCTGTTGCTTCAGGTCTGTGCTTTGTTGATTTTGAGGTGTTGCATGTATCATATCACCAGTCTCTAGGAACTTTGGGGATTAATCGGTCATCACTGTAGTTGTTGCTTTTGAGGTAAGGAGGTGAGGAGTGTCCAAGTGCTTCGTGCCATTGCTGGTACGCGATCTTGTTCGCTACTTCCTTTTGCTCTTGCACAACATAGTCTTGACCGTCTAGTTTTCCCCAAACCACTTCATCTTTATTTTTCCCTAATATGAACATATCCTTCCTTTCGCTATTTACAGAAAACCCTTTTCCCATCGAAACCACAACCTGCCATGACATCAAGTTGCTTTTACCCAACTTGGGAACCCAGAGTACTCGTTGCAGGACTATTGGAACTACATGACCTTTTGAGGTTTCAGCCATGAGTCTAACCATTCCTGAACCGCATGACTCTATTACTGAGTTATCTCCCAACTTAACAGTACCTTTGGATGGTACATAGTTTATAAGAAGGTCTAGGTTGCTTGTCATGTATAAGTTTGGCCGCTATCGATGACCCAATTGAGTGGATGAGGGTTTCTTTGTATGTAGAGGAGGGAGGAGGATGTACTGACTGCTTCGGATATCTCTTCCTTTCCGATCTTAGCTGTATTAACAACTTTTCATTCCGTCTTCTTTTGGTTATCGGCCTTGAGTTTGTTGCACTCATTCCAAGTATGTCCTTCTGATCGCATAGTGGGGTAATGCTTTTTGCAGTAGGTACATTCCTTGGTGTTGGCTGGCGTCTTTCCAACCATTTCCCTTTCTTTTCCTTTTCCTTTGACATCAGCGCTTTTATACCCTTTGTCTGTTTTGGAATTACCCAAGGGTCTCAAGTCCAACAGTTTGTTATAGACATGATCGTAGGTAAGGTCCTCCTTGGTTTGGAGGTTGTCAACAATATTACTCATTGACTTGGGGAGGGAACGGAGAAGAACAGCAGCTTTTGCTTCAGGCGACTCGAAAACCATTTTGAAAACAAACGGTAAGGTATATAGGTCGTCAGCGGAGGAGGCAGAACAACGAGGTTGCATTCAATTCCAGAGGGTATCATATGACTTTATATGATCGGCTATTGGTGTGTCCGTATCGTACTTGGCATCGAGGACTGCGTTAAGTTGTTCGAAGAAGGAGGAGGTATTTTCTCTAGCAAATTTATCCTGGAATGCTTTCCACATGGCTGCTGTTATTTTGTGAGTTGCCAGGAGGATGAGCCATTGGGAGTCTATCGTTTCAAGAAAATAGGTGGAGGCCCATTGATATCTATCTCTAAACTCATCTATCTTTGTGGTATTGTTTTCGCCATCTTCGTCTTCGAATGGTTCCTGTATCGTTTCTCTTTCTGTCACTATGTCCCAGCAGTTGTATAATCCCAATACATACTCCGAGATGTCACACCATGATCTGTAGTTGTCGGGTCCTGTAAGCTTTGGAATGGAGCTCAGTTTGCAGGATAGTGCCCAAGAACGTTTGGCGTTGTTGGCAATGTTTCTGACAGTTGGGGTGGGAGCTGCTGGGAGTGGTCCAACAGGTGGTACTGGAGTTCGTGGGAGTGGTGTAGCGGCCGCAGAGGAACTTTCGTCCATGTCGCTTAAGTATCGGTACTTGTGTTGAAATTTAAATAATAGATCTAGCCAATCGAGTACCTTATCCTACTATAAGAAGCGATAAGGTATATGACCGCGTGGTTAGAGTTGTTGGGGGTGCAAGCTCTGATGTTAAGCGAGATGGTTGCAACTGTGGTTTTGGAAGTGATAAAACCGTTTGGATGGAGGAAGTGATAACTTTGTTTGTGAAAGGTAGTGAGGTAGAGTAGTAGAAGGCCTATTGTTCTAAGGTGTGTAAGTGTATGTCGTATGACTATGAATGCACCGGGCTCATAACCTATTGAATTTGTATATAGCGACACAATCTTAATAGCTTGAGTACGAGAATACAATACAGTATTAAAGATATACTGTAGGCACACTTAGTCGCGGAGGATGGTAGTAGGAAGGCAGATTGGTTGTAGTTCTTGTCCTTAATTCTTTCTAACACTCGGAGCAGTGACCCGCTATATATATACAGGTGTGCATACTTAAGCGAAAAAAAGAAATAATCGTGAAAATCTTGTAAAAACATCAGTGCGAACAGGTTTGACCCTGAAAAACTGCCAAGGAAATTCCAAATAAAATATATATAACTTGTGATGGTATGAGAAATTTTAAGCGGAAAACTAACATGTAATGCACCTTCCAAACAGGTCGCAGTACATAGGTGAGAATAACCGACACATCTCGCACATGCAATAAGAAAATATATATCCAATCATCCCATCGTTATCATGAAATATAAACGAAATATCCAATGTATATTCTCCTGCTGTAGTAATGTTCGTGATCTAGAGGTAAACCAGAAATATAACTAATGAGAGAAATACAAGTTATTTAAAATAAATATAGTTATGAAATGAATAATAGAAAATTTCAACAGAGAGGGGTGGGGAAGTAGATTCTAGAATAATGGCCGGCCTTGCCTCCTGTGCAACCTCCTTGGATTCCACTTTCTTGGGTTGAGGTTTCATAGCCTGGGAGTCCTCTGCTTCTTTGGCCTATCTTCTGTAGCGCCTTCGAGCTGTGGTCCTCTTCTGGCTTTCCCGGAGTACCTTCTTGCTCTCTGTAGCCAGGGGAACTTGGACAGTTGTTGTTTCTTCTTCCAATGAGGTACCGGCAACGGGTCTGGTTGGGAGCATTGCCTTAGTCGAGGTTCCGGCCCTAGAAGCTGAGGTAACCTGTTCAGGCGCATATCTCTGTGTCTTTACTATCTCCGTAAAGGATGCTTTCACAGTGGCGGAGCTACCGTAGTAGACTCCTCCCCCTTGGCAGGGTGCGAAATGGGCTTGGGAGAAGGGGGTACGGGCTTTTGGGATGGGGAGCAGGGGCGGCCTGAAGGTCCATCAACTCAGCTTTCGTGTCCCAGATGTCATCCTGTTGCCAGTCCACAATCTTTACCAGCTCCCTGACAACATGCTCCAACCTTTGCATCTTTGCACAGTATTTCCACCATTCCTGGGGTTGGCACACCTCAACTGGGGTGTCCATCTGTTCTGCCAGGTATTTGGTATCCTCTGGCTCAACCGTGGAAGAGGGAGAAATGGAAGACTGTAGAGGTTCAGCGTCCCCTACCATAATCTTATCTAGACATTCCAGGTAAGCACTGGTTATACTTGATCCTCCAGTCTGTCTGTTAGCATGAACCGGGAAAAACCTGTTATCTCCCACCACTGTCCCATTAGCTTTTTCCATTATGGTATCCACCAGGGCCACATTATTCTCAGTGTCCTGTAATGGGGTCACTAGTACCTGGCTACTCAGTCCGGGTATGTCAGACAAGGTTGCTTCTAACTCTCCAAGTATCCAGTAGGGGAGGAGACCAGAGGTGGAGATGATCCAGGGGCAGGATAGCCAACCAGAACGGTGGGAGAGGCCCCATATTTCCTGTCTCCCAGGCTGGTCACTTCTGACTCCTGTCGTTCTGCTAGGGCCATGGGGGTGTCCCTAGCGATGAGTCCCAAGAATGGTACCACATTGGAAGTAAGGAGGAGCGCGGGAGAAGGAGAGGTGGACTCTATCTCTGAGATGTCCAAAACTGGTGGGGGAAGCCATTGGGCCAGCTGTTATCTGAGAGTGCGGAGGGTGACCTGGGTTGGTCCGAGGGGCAGGTGATACTAGCCAGGATGAGGGTGGGAACAATATTCCTCTTCCACTACTCTAGGTAGGAACTGCTACATGTGGTACTTCAAACACCATCCGTGGTGACAGTGACTGGGCCCGTGCTTTGCTAGTGGAAACAAAGGTCTTATCTGAGGACCAATCTAACTTAAACTTCCGACCGTTGAGGGTAGCTTCTCTTCTGGAGAGGCCTAAACGGAATGATAGAACTGAGTAAGAGGAGGCGGTATCCCTAGGTGGCTGGAGGGCTTGACTGCCAGCTTTGGTCAGTACCTAGGCTAACAAGCTCACCACAGGCGCAGGTGGGGGGAGGGAGGTAGACCACAAGCTGGCCTCAACCATAGTATCAGTCAAGTCATTGTGGGCGGGTTGTAACAGTGTCTCAGGTATGACGACCGGAGAGTTAGAGGGAAGAGAGAGGACGATCGACGGCGATTAACTCGAGCCGTGGTCGAACTGGTAGTGGACGTGGAGACTCATGGTTGTGCTATTGTCCAAGCCATACTGGGCTGAGCAACCATGCCCACTCAGGCAGGTGCACACCAAAAACTCCACTTCTTTCATCGCAGTGGGTACGACCATGGCAACGGTCCCCCTCACTAAGGCATCAAAGTTGGCCAACATAGTGTTGTGGCAACCTTGGATGTGGGAAAACTGAAGGAAACCGCAGTTTCTACCAGGGACAGCAAAGGACCTTGTAACAATCGAAGTGAGGTCAAGGGAAACCTAAAAGACAAGGGTGGGAGCGTAGGCTGGGTGAGCAGCCGCGGGCACAGAAAGTACCACCAAGGAGGATAGGAGATCTTCTCTAACAGGAGACGACATCCTAGAGACAGGAGGGAATTCTCAGGAGGAGGAGGAGGAAGAAACCAAGGAGGAAACCATCTTCACCCAAACAATCGACAGGTATTACCGGGATCAAGCCATGGATATCTCAATGCTAAGGGCCTTAAGGTGAAGACAACTTTCTAACCGACCGCTAAACGATAAACAATAAATGGAATGTGATAAAGTGAGGCAGTATTGTAAAGATAAAAAGTGCATGAGATAAATACTTTTACTACCATGTTACGGAGAACATGAAGGCAGGAAAGTATTATAAGTGGTTAAATCTAACTTTATTTATACTTGTACCACCAAAATTGGCATCCGACTAGTCTCTCCCTCATCTAATCTAAATACACTACCATGGTCTATACCCACTCCACCACCGCTCCCACCAAACGTAAACCCCAAAAAAAACACTACAATATCACCACCTATACAGGCTCAGGGGTACCCATGCCGGCTAGCAACATCTCGGATTTACGCGTCTTCCCATCTCACAGCCGCAACCCACCAACCGCTACCAACAACTAACCTTACTCCACCTCCAACACAATTTGATCCACCTAGTCAATGAACGAAAGATACAATCTATTCCAACAATCCCATGTCCTCTTCAGGTGCCTACTCTGATCCTTCTGTCCCTTTCCCAGCACCCGTCCACAAAGTGACTAGCCTTCCCCTAGAAGAAAGTCCTGTATCACAGCCCTTCGAATAACCAAACCAGTTCAGTCCACCAGGGATAACTCATTCCACCGGTTCCTTGGTCGCAACCAAAATCCCTTTATCACCGGTTCCAAGCACCCGAGATCTGCTGCAAAGTGGTCGCTGAAAGAAGGCCACTGCAAGGTACAATTGGAGGCAAGTTCCGCACTGGAAGCTGGACACCGTGTCCGAACCTGGTTATTGACGAAGGGCCACTGGGTGGGGAATGGGCTAGAGGGTAGCATGCAGCCCATCGAGCCATGTTTGCACTTGCAACATTCGCAGACTACCGGATTTGATATGCTGACCAGTGAGCCATTTCTTGCCACCGCCAGTGTTCTATCAAAGGGGTTGCCTGCCACCACTACCTCTCTATCCACCTACAGCATGCTCCTCGGGATTCCCATCCCCAACCACCAATGATCCGTCTACCAGGACTTCCACTGTAGAACCACCGTATCTTTGTAGAGTTCAGTGTCAGCGGGGCACCTTCTAATATAACGGGGGCACTTAGTCCAATGGTGTCTATTCTCCCTCCCAATACATCTGTCATGTCTGTAAAGGCCTGTGCCACTCCTGATTCACAGCAATACAAACGCATCCACCCGGCTCAAGCCACGGAGGTGTCTCGGGGCCTTAGGTTTACGAGCATAATACCCATGTGCCTGCCAGTTATGCCAGGCACTCCACTCCTCCCATCGCAGCTTTCTTGCCAGTGACGCATGTCCTATCCAGAAGCTGACCCCTTCCCACCTCCGGGTTTGTTCAACAGGAAGGCATGCACATGCCTTAGCCTTAGTGTCGGCACATTCATTGCCATTGATGCCCATATGTCCTTGAACCCACCCTAGACAGATACGGGAGAAGCCCCATAGCAAAGGGGCCATAACCTCCCACATCTCGGCTGGGTCTCCTTCCGGAAACAAGTTGTCAACCAGGGTGAGGGCTGGTACACAGTCTAAAAACACATGTACCAGCCTCCTCTTGACCAAACCCTCTATGTTCAGAAGGGTACAGACAACAGTGAATAACTCGCATTCAACAATGCTTCATGATGGGAGAACCGAGCACCTGTCAACACAGGTCCAGGTACCTTTCTCCAATACCACCTATCCCACCTCAGCTCCCTCAGATGACTTGGATCTGTCAGTATATATGACCAGGCCCGAAGTCACAGCGAGTTTCTCAAATAAGTGAAGGTCTCAAAGTGTCATCTCTGCCTTGCCTTTCCCAATCGTGGGGGTGGGATGGTAGGCGAGTACTTTGTCTGAGATCTGCTGTTGGGCAACTATTCCTTCCTCCTTCCAATCGAGCCAAATATGACCGAACTATGGATGAATGTCGCAGTACCGGTAGTTTGTGAATTGGCTATAGCACCTCTGCTGCCGGTACCTGCTGTGACCATGGACAGGTGGAGTTCCGAATTCGGCCAGCAGTATACTATTTGCCAGCTTAATAGGTGCTTGAAATACAGAATGGAGGCAGTCAGTGACGTGGACCTGAAACTGCTTCACATACAACTAGTAGTCAGCTACAAATTCAAGTCCATAATAAACTGTCAGAATGTAGGCTGCTTGCACCACATGGTAAGTTTCTCATACTCCCAATCCCCCAACACTACAAAACCCCCTCTCCAGTGCTGCAATCCTCCATCTCACCCCCAATCCCCTTTCCAACCAGTACCTAACATGAGAAGAAAAATTAAGGAAAACCTTAAATCTGTACCCCTAAACCCTAAGGTCCGCAGATGATAGTACATTCTCCTCTGGCAATTCCGTCCGTTCCCATCCTTCATCACCAAACCAAATCCACTATGTCTTCACAGCTCTGAAGCCGATCCTATGAGCTCTTGCTATGCGATTGCAGTCAGCAAAAGGCTCCCCAGTATGGCCACAAGCCACCCACCTTGTATTTGCAGCCACCATGATAACCCCATCGTCTACAAACGAGACTACCAGGTGCCTAACCCGCAGGGTGTATCGCAACTTTAGGTTGCAGATATCTACCACATAAGTGCTAAAGAGGATCAGTGAGAGTTGTGAGCCTAGAGGTATTCCCTTGGAAATGTGATATACCAGTGAGACCCAGCCATTAAATCTGAACCAAACGGTTCGACACAGCATCCACCTTTTTACCCATGCACATATATTTGTTGTGCATCCCCAGGCCATCAAAAAATCTTATAGGGAGTTAATGTCGACATTGTGAAATCTTCTGTCAATATCCATCAACAGTATAAGGCGCTGGTATCCTGCAATATGTTTTAGGAATTCCAATACTACTGCCATAACATCATGTACTCCGCGCTTCCAACGAGTTCCGAACTGCGTTTCCCACAGGCCAAGACAGGCCACTAACCAGAACAGTACAATATGTTCCGTGATCTTCGCCATAGTGGGGAGCAGGTGAATCATCCACGAGGACTTGACGACATCATATCTGGGCTTATCAGCTTTTGGTATAAGTACAACCTCAGCTTGAGGCCAGTCCGTAATGTCGTACTGCAAACCATAGTCCAGCAGTTGCCGCATAGTCCCCACATCCTTCCTTTTCCAAAACCTCAGAAATGGGTACCCTATATTATCCTCGCCGGGTCCCGGATTGGTTGGAGACCGGGCAAGAGCAATTTCCATTTCCTGAGCACCATCCACATCGAGAGGGGTGTCCCCCCAAGGAGTAGCGTAATCAGGAGACAGTTGTTGTGCAATCACGTCGCTAATGTTTTCATGAGGGGTTGCGATCATCCCATCCGGTCACTACATCGCAGGCAGATTATGCTTCACCTCCAACTTTCTAGACAACTGAAAAATGTCTATGTGCTTGCTCTCCGATATCCTGATTCAGATGTGTTCAAACTAAGGCTGCACAAGGCATGTCCGATAGAAGCATCAAACCAGTTTGTACTCTTCCAGCCACTCTGACTGCATTTTGGAATATTTATAGAGTTGTACAATATCCCGCCTTATTCTTTCCACTTCTGGCATCCACCACTCATACAGGCTTTTACAAACTGAGGCCTGAGGGAGTGTGTCCACCACACCTCTCACTCCTTTTCACAGCTCCTCATCCTCTACCTGCTATAGGGTGTAGAGTTGCTCTCACACCTTCTTCCAATCTACCTTCTTCCAGGCTGGACACCTGCGAACAATGTCCTTTGCTAGGTCCATGTCTCGCCTGATCATCTGGGCAGCATGCACACATCCCGCGATGTCCAGGGAACTGTGTTGGACATAAGGTGACTAGTATAGGCATAAATTGATCATGGAAATATTGCGAAAGGTCATCTTGTTGGGCGGGACCAGGTTGCAGCAATATAGGATGAGCCATTCTCTGAGCCACTTTCCAGGTCTGTTGTAGCAGTCAGCGTTTGGGTCCTAGTCTGCATGTCTGGTATTGAAGTTGCCTAGCACCTTGTCTGGTTTTCTGATGCCCACCAACTATGCTACATATCTTGACTTCGTATGTCTAACTGGAACATAAATCTCTGCCACAACTAGTCTCTCCCTCTGCTCCCAGTATCTAATCCAGGCACTGCCATCTCCGTGTCCAACGATTTCAGGCAATCCAGAAATGTGGGAGTGAACAAACACTGCAACGCCCGAACCGTTAACAAAGGAAAACAAATCCCCACCATCCACCTCTATCGGTACATGTATCACGTTCAAATCAACCAGGGGCTCTAAAATAAAAAACACATAAACATATGAAAATAAATCAAAGGCCTGCACTCGATTCGGACTACTCCTCCCCATGTTCAATGCTATAGTCGTAATAGACATCAAATATGGAACTCGTAGGATCCACCCAAGCTTGGAAGCCCGTGTTCCAATCTTACTAGTATTACCATCCATGAGCTGGTATTCCATAGCCACCTGTCGTGCTGGGACCGGGATGGCAGGTCGGTCACCAAATGCCGCAACGGGCTCTGATAGCCGTGGTTCTCCAGTGGCAGCCCGTTTTAAGATCCATTACAATGGTGAAGGAGAGGTGGATGGAGAGGATTTGGCCAGTTCCTTACCTTTAGCCATTGCAGACTTGGGCCTGGGGGCAGAGGCCTTGTTAGCCTCATTATTTTCATCACTGGCGACCTCCTCAATCTTGGGTGTGGAGGATCGACTATGCCTCGATCTTTGCCACCTGAGTCTGTTGTTTGCACCTTTCTTTTCCAGGGGTAGCATCTCTTCCCCGGTCCTCTACCATGGCTCTAGGGCAGAGGACTCTGTATCCCTCTTTGGAGATAGGATGTTGGTGATTTCACAGTTGTGTAGAGGGCCGGACACCTGTCATAACCAGTGAAATCGTCGGACCTGTCACAAAAGTAGCATATTCTCCTGGGATGAAAACTGGCTTCTCGAATTCCACCTATGAAGTTCAACCTGCCGCAAGCATGCTCTCTTGATAAATGAACTGCAAAATAAAACTGACCGCAGGGAGGGGAGAGCACAAGTTACCTGAAAGTGGCTAGCCAGTAAAGACTTACTACAAACCTTGTCAAGCTTGTTGTCGGTAAAGACCCTAACATTACGGGCCCAACAATGGAGGAAGATCATTCCACTCTGGAGAGCTTCATGGATCAACTAGTTCTTTTCCACCATGAACTTGATGGTATGGGTACAAGCGTTAGCCAGTCTCATGCCATATATTGACTCCATCATCTTGGGGTGGGCAGCGGTCACTACCCCTGGGGTGGAGGCTTCCAGGTCAGAACGAAGGCCATCAATAGCCCTATTACCAAGCCATCCTTCCACAGCATAGCTCGACCCTCGTCTGGTGTCAGTCCGCAGCTCACCGGGGAAAAAGATCTTAACCTTCTCAACATCCATTTGCAACTCAAAATCTGGTATGTTCAAGTGCTGGCGCAAGCCTACCTTGGCCTTCTCGTGCCAGTTCCCAAGTTCCGATGAGCCATGGCTGGCTAGGGAGAGGAAGATGCATGTGACACAGGCCCGGATATTGGCCACCTTGATATATGGCAGACACCAGCAGCTCTTCGCTGAGTTGGACCGTGTTACATTGATGCAGGCCCTAATGGATTCAGCTGTAACACCTTCCGGTAGTGGAACTTTCCTTCTTTTTGTAAACTTCAAGGTGAGGTTGCGTCCACGAGCATTAGGTGTGGGGGAGGAAGATGGGGGGGCCGGAGTCGAGTTCCGTGGGTCTTGTTGTCCCGCCGAAGTTCTCTGTACTTGCTCTTTGACCAGTACCTTGGTCCAGGTATCCTTGATTATTGCTGCTGGTCCTGCACAGAGGGGTGGGGAAGCAAATTCCTGAACAACAGACGGTCTTGCCTCTGGGGCAGCATTATTGGTGTCCACCTTTTTTGGCTGAGGTTCCGAGGCCTGGGAGCCCTCTGCTTCTATGACTTTCTCCCTGTGGCGCCTTGCAGCCATGGTCCTCTCGGGTTGTTCCCAGTGTACCTGATTATCATCCATAGCTTATGCGACTTTGACAGCAGTTGCTCCTTCCTCTGTACAGGCACTGGGACCAGGCTTCATTGGAGGCATGGCCTTGGCCGAGGCTGCAGCCCTAGGAGCCAATGTAACCTGTTTGGGCACATCTGCCAATCTCTTCACTACCTCCGTGAAGGAGGCTTTCTTAGCAGCAGGAGCTACCATAGTAGACCCCCCCCCATGGTAGAGTACGAAACAGGTTTGGGGGCAGGGGTTGTGGGTTTCTGGGGTGGGGGAGCAGGGGTGGCTTGGAGGTCCATCAACCCAGCTTTGGTATCTCAAATGTCATCCTGTTGCCGGTCTACAATTTGAACTAGTTCTCTGATAACCGGTTCCAGCTTCTGCATCCGTGCACAGTGTTTCCACCACACCTGGGGTTGGCAGGCCTCAACCAGGTCATCTATTAGTTCCGCCGGGTATTTGGTATCCTCTGGCCCATCTGAGGAGGAGGAGGAAGTTGGAGAGCATAGAGGCTCATTGTCCTTTGCCATGATCTCGTCCAAGCTTTCCAGGAGGGTACTGTTCACGCTTGAACCCGTAGCTTCTTTGTCAGCAAGAACTGAGGAAACCTGGCTTACTTCAGCCACTATCTCAGCAGCTCCTTCCATGATAGTATATGCCAAGACCACATTATCATCGGCATCCTCTGGCTCAGTAGGTGGCAGGGCCACTTCCAACAGAGTCCCCGGTACCTGGCTACTCAATCCAGGTATGTCAGACAGAGTTGCCTCCAGTCCCTCAAAGTACCCCGCAGTGGAGGAAACCAAAGGCACGGAGGATGCTTGGGCAGCAGAGCCAGCCAATGCAACTGGGGAGGCTGCATACCTGCTATCTCTAAGGCCAGTTGCTTTCGCATTCCATCCTGCTCTT
Organism: Tuber brumale; assembly: GCA_014065205.1. Classification (NCBI taxonomy): domain Eukaryota; kingdom Fungi; phylum Ascomycota; class Pezizomycetes; order Pezizales; family Tuberaceae; genus Tuber; species Tuber brumale. The sequence continues at coordinate 70,429 of JACCEG010000154.1, forward strand.
AGGGCCATAGAAGTGTCTCCGACAATGAGCCATGAAGATGGTGCCAAATCTGGGGTGCGGAGAAGAGGGGGCGTGGGGGGACAGAGGGGTGGATTAAATGGTGGAGACCTCCAAAACCCGTGGAGGCCGCAGGGCCATCTGTTGCCAAAGAGCGGGGAGGGTGACCCGGGGTCGGTATGAGGGGAGGGCGATAGAGGAAAGGAGGGGGGCGGGAATAATATTCCACATTTGCCGATACTGGGTGGGAACTGCCATCCATGGTTCTCCAAACACCTGCCTCAGTTACAGTGACCAGGCCTGTGCATTGCCACTAGAGACAAAGGTCTCATCCAAGGACTAATCTAACTTGAACTTCTGACCGCAGAGGGCAGCTTCTCAAGGGGAGAGGCCTGTAAGAAATGATAGGACAGAGGAGGAAGTGGTAGTACCACTAGGTAGTTGGGGGACCGGTCCATCGGTTTTGGTTGGCTCCTGGGCTAACAAGCTTGCCACAGATTAAGGCAGGTGGAGGGGGGTAAACCAGAAGCTAGCCTCAACCATAGTATTAATCGAGTCATTCTGGGTGGGCTGTAGTGGGGTCTCAGGTATGATGGTCTAACAGTCAGAGAGTGGAGAGAATGCTATTGAGAGATTTTTTTTTTTTTTTTTTTTTTTTATATCATATATTACTTGATTAGGGTCCAAGAACGTGCATGCAGCGTAAGCTATAGCAAAAATAAAACCCTTAATTTCAAACATCCCTCCCCCCGCCAGGTAAAAGCCGTCCGTCCCAAGCCCCTCTGGTATGGACCCAACCGCACATCTCGCCCCCAGCCAGGCCCATCCCTACCTCGCAAGCGAACTCGGAGAATAAGTGAAGCCTAACTAAAGACAAGGAGGAAACATCAGGAAAAACCCCCTGGGAAATCTCGGCCCGAAGGCGCAAAAGAAACCTATTAATATCCCAAATGCACCCCCTATAGGGATGACTAGCCAATAATGAAAGTCAGGGCGGTAACGCCTCACCCGGTATGGGCTCATAAGGAGGTATGGAGGTAGGTGTCGGCCTTGTCACCTAGAGAAAGGATTGTTGGGCAGAAGCAGCAGCGCCACACTCAAGCCCTGACGAGAGGTAGTAGTAAGGTGCCAGCTGAGGTTAGATTGTTGACGGAGAAACTCCAGCAGAATGGGGGTAGCAGTAGGGTGCCAGCCAGGGTAGCAGTAAGATGCCAGCATGGGTGGGGGTGGGGGTGCAAAGCCCGCGAAGAGTGAAGGCGGCAGTAAGATGCAAGCTGTCTGGTAGCAGTAGGGTGCCAGCCAAGGTGTGGTGTAGCAGTAGGGTGCCAGCCGATGGCGACCGTGGGGAGTGTAGGAGGAAGGCATCAGTTCCCAAACGACAAAAAGGCTGTCGGTATCGTGTTTGTGTCCTTCTAGGCGGCCTCCAGCAGGCCCCAAACAAAGCCAGCTGTTTTACCACGTCTCTCATGTAGTCCCGTGTTCTCTGAGAGATAGTGTCAGTATAGGGGATGGGATACCACCAGCTGAAGCGATGAGTGAGGAAGGAGGGTGGGGAAATCGACCGTGGCGTGTTGAGGAAACCTGACACAACTCCTCCAATTTCTTTAGGAGGAGGGATACAGGAATCCATCGTAATCGCGTACCGCAAACCGTAGTCCCAGCCGTCTGCCAAGATGAAGTAGGGGTTGTAGCCGACCGTGCTGATGCTAAGCGAAGCTAGAGCAAAAGAGGGGTAAAGAGGTTTCTGGACAACGTGAGATGCCAGAGGAGAGGATAGAGTATCCCAGGGGGGTAGACCCACTGGGAAAGGGATGGGGAGACAAGCTCCGAGTCTAAAAGGATAGATGGAGATAGCCTACACCCGCCCCAAGGGGAGGGTGCAGACCGAAAAGTAGTGATAGTTTGGTGTGGTGTTGAGTCTATCCCAAATAGGAAACAAATTTCAATCACCGGAGGTGTAGCGGAGACGGAGGATGAATGCTATTGACGGATTATTATTATTATCATATCTCATTGCGCTTATGGAGCCGCAGTGGCTATGAAGCTAACTAATATACAAAAAGTACACCATGCGCGGGTGCCGGTCAGATATCCCGTCTCATATTGAAAGGTAGCAACGTTCGATTGGGCCAGCTCATGAGCCATAATAACAAAAGGAAATCCTCCAAGCCGCCAGATGCCTAACAAATATAGGAAACCAAAAATAATATCCCTAAACAGCCCTGTTCCTTCTCTCAGTTGCTGCTTGGTGTGCTTTGAAGTATGTGGGACATTCCTTAGAATTACCCAGGTGAGAGTCGCCACAGTTGACGAATTTGATGGTGGTATGCAAACATGCTTTGCCCTTGGTAGGACAATCTGATCTGCCGCAAGTGTGGAGGTGTGCTGGATGTTCCATGGAGCAGATGCTGCAATGTTGGGTGCCGGTACACTGAGAAGGGTGGTGGCCAAAGGCCAGGCATTTGGTGCATTGGGTGTCAGGACCAAAGGACAAGTAGCGTTGCACTTTGAACTGCTTCCCAAGGAGCGAGAGGCCTCTGCTGAGGGCTTTATCTGTGGAGTCTTTGCCGGCAATAGTGAGGACCATAGCTGATGCTACTTTATCCTGACGTTGGGCTGGGGTGGTGAGCCATCTGGGAGGGCGTGGGAGGTGGGTGCCTGGGTTGAATTCTTCAATCTCAGATTGGATAGTGGAAAAGGTGGAGGATGTAGGGACGCCATGGAGGATGACCTTGTGCCAGATTTCGTCTTTTCTGGGGCCAATGGCTGCAGGGATGGTGGCTCTGGTTGCTTCCTCGATGGCAGAACGATGCGCTTTGAGAACAGAGGTGGCAGGTGTGTTATCCTTGGTCAGGAGGAGGACATGGTGGTTGGGGGTGGTAAATTCGATTCTTGCAATAAGAGGTTTCTTGATTGCATTGTTGATTGCATCACGAATTGTGAGGCGGTTGGTGGTATCAGGTAGGATGGTGCCATCTCTTTCAATGACAGTGGTACAGTCCCGTTTGGTCAAAACAGCTGGGGTTGAAGTTTTGGCTGGTGGAATGGTAGAGGATTTGACTGGGACTGTTCTGGGAGCTCTCTGGGCCCTGGTTTGTTGTTGTGGGGGGGCGGGCAAGGTGGTTTGTTGTGGTGGGGGGGGTTGTTGGTGGTGGAGTTGGTACTGTAGGTGTTCAACCTGAGAGGTGAGGTGTGCAACTTGGCCTTGAAGTGTTTGGATGTCTGTAATATGGCGGTTTTGAACCATCAAGAGGTGTTTCTGCAGGACCTGGAAGCCATCTTCAAGGTGTTGAGTGCGAAGTGAAATGCCAAGGTTGGTGTTGGCGATGCCTTCAACCAAAGGCCTTGGTGAAAACCTAGGGATGGAAGAATGATCTTCTGTAGAGGTGGTAGAGGCAGGGGCAGGCACAGTCTGGACTGGAGAGCCTGGTTCTTCCTCCATGCGTGTCCCCTCAGGCGAGGCTGGATTGGGAGGTGGGATTGGTGGGTTGAAGGAGGCTGCAAAGGGGTTTGCACCACCCCTCCCTCTGCCCCTACGTCTATTAGACATCAGAGGGTTGGGAAATGAGACTCGATTGATAGAGGTGATAAAACACAAATGAGGGGGGATGATTTGTGGATGAAACGTCTTTAAAGTGAAAGGGTGAAGCGGTGAGGAATGCTTGTCAACCAATGAGGTGGAAGCTCGGCAAGAAATTTGGTGTGGTTTTTTCTTTCGCTGTGGTTGTAACGGCAACGGAGTCTTGCTATTGACGGAGCATAGGTCAAGCCACGGTCGCAGTGGCAGTGGACCAGGAGCTGTGAAGTGGAGTCCTTTTATTAGCCATATTGGGCTGAGCAGCCATGCCCAATTAGGATGGCAGGTACTGAAAACTCAACCTCTTTCATTCTGGTGGGTGCGACTGTGTCAACAGTCCACCTCACCAAGGCATCAAACTCGGCCGACATAGCATTGTGGCAACCTTGGATGCGGGAAAACTGAAGGAAACCGCTGTGTCCACCAGGTACAGCAAAGGACCTTATAACAATCAAAGTGTGGCCAAGGAGATCCTCAAAGGCACGGGTAGGAGTGCAGGCTGGATGAGCAGCCTCAGGCATAATGGGGACCACCAAAGAGGAGAGGAGGTCTTCCCTCAGAGGGCAAGACATCCTCGGGACGGGAGGAAATTTCCAGGAGGAAGTGGAGGAAGAAACCGACGAGGAAACCATCGTCACCCAAATAACCAACACGTATTACCGGGACTAAGGCGCAGCTATCTCGATGTGAATGACTTCTAGGTGAATGCAACTTTCTAACTGACCACCAAATGATAAACATTAGATAAACCTTTGATAAAATGAGGCAGATTGTGAAGATGAAACGCATGTGAACTAACTACATGTCACAGAGAGCACAGAGGTAGGAAAGTGTAATAGGTCGTTCTATCTAATTTTATTTATACTAGTACCACCAAAATTGGCGTCGGACCCGTCTCCACCATGCCTAACTAAATACACTACCATGGGTGGAACCCATCTCGCTTCCACTCCTACCAAACATAAATCCCTAATGTAACAAAAAATCACTACTTACACGGGCTCACGGGTACTCATATCGGCTTGCGACATCCAGGATTTATGTGTTTTCCCATCTCGTAGCTGCACCCCACCAACCACTAGCAAACAAGAACAGTAAACCTACTCTGCCTTCCAGACAAGTTGATCTACCCAGTCAACAAACAAAAGATATAACCTATCCCAACAATGCCTTGTTCTCTTCAGGTACCCACTCTGGTCCTGCTATCCTTTCCGCCACTCGTGTCCACAAAAAGGATGGTTGACTCTCAAAAGTAAGTCCCTTGTCCCAGCCTGTCAAATAATCCACCCCATCTGCTCCGCCAAGGGTAACCTATCCCATCCGCTTCTGCGTCGTAACTACCACAGCTTCAACCCTGTCTCCAAATACAAGGGTTCAGTTGTGAAGCGGTCACTGAAGGAAGGCCGTTTTGAGGTATGTACTGCAGTGATTTCCACATCGCAAGCCGGACACCTTATCTGAACCTAGTTGTCCAGGAAGATACAATTGGTGGAAAATGGGCTAGATAGTAGTGTACAACCATTCAAGCCATGTTTGCACTTGCACAGTTCACAGACCACCGGATTCTGTATATTCACTAGGAAACCATTCATCCCCACCATCAGTGTTCTGTCAAAGACGTTACCTGCCACCACAATCTCCTTACCCACCTCCACCATGCTCCTTGGGATTCCCATCACCAACCACCAATGATCCATCCCCCAGGACTTCCACTGTGGAACTGCCATATCCTTGTAGAGTTCAGTGTCAGTGGGACACACTCTAAGGGAGCAGGGGCACTCAGTACAATAGTGTCTATCCTCCCTTCTGTTATACCCATCATGTAGTAAAGGCCTATGCTGCTCCTAATCGGAAGCAACACATATGCATCCATCCAGCTCAGGCCTCGGAAGTCTCTATGGGCTTTAGTTTCACCAGCATGATACCCATGTCCTTTTTGGTCATGCCAGGCACCCCACTCTTCCTATCACAGCTACCTTACCAGTAAAGCATGCCCTATCCCGAAGCTCACCTCTGCCCACTTCTAGGGCTGTGCAACAGGGAGGTGCGCACATGCCTTAACCTTTGTGTCCGCACACTTGTTGCCGTCAATGTCCATGTGTCCAGGAACCCAACTCATATTGACACAAGAGTAGCTCCCCTCTCGACACGGGGGCTATAACTTCGCACATCTCGACAGAGTTCTCTTCAGGCACCATATTGTCAACCAGGATGAGGGTCAGTACACAGTCCAAAAACACATACACCGCCCTCCTCTTGACCAAATCATATATGTCCCGAAGGGCACAGATGACAGTGAACAGCTGACTCTGTTGCCATTACAACAACCCTGAAAGTAAAAACCACACCAAACCTTTTGGTAAGCCTCCCCCTCCTTAGCCAACAACCAATTCCCACCGCTTCTCCTAACACTTTTAAAGACTTTTCATCAACAAATCATCCTCTATCATTTGTTTTTATCTACCTTTGTCAACTGAGTTCTTCTCCCGCCCCTTCTGATGGCCCCCAGAGGTAGAGGAAAAGGCAGAGGTGCCACAAACCTTGTTGCCACCCTATTGAACCCCAGTCCCCGCCCTTAATAACACTCCGCACCAGCAGACACTGATATGGGAGAGGGCTCCCTCACTCCTGTCCAGACTGTTGTCGATACCAGCAACCCTCCTGGCTCTGAGCCTGATGAGGAACCTCTTTCCCTGGAATACCTTGATAGAGTTACTGATAATCTCTTTGAGGTACAAAACGCTACCGCCAAAAACACAAACCAAATATTACACCCTTTCTAAGCTCTTGAAGCCCCTATACTGGTTGTTCAAGAATGCCACATCACAGACACTCAAGAGCTTAAGGACCAAGTTGCTATCCTTACCACTCAAGTCACGGCCCTTCAGGCTCAACTCTAACAACACCCTGGCTTCCCCACCACTACCCAATCTACCCCCCAATCAGTACCTCCACCACAGCAGACCTGGGCCCAGAAAGCCTCCAGAATACTTCCTACTAAGACTACAACAACCTCACCAGTCAAAAATGCAACTACTACAGTTTTGACCAAACGCGACTATACAATTGTGATTGAAATAGATGAATCCCCCCTCCCACAAGACACCTACCGCCTCATCATCTGCGATGCTGTTAATACAGCAATCAAAATGCAATGGATTTCCAACATTGAGTTCACGCTCAACTACCATGTCCTCCTAATCACCTAGGATAACATTCCTGCCTCCACTGTCCTCAAAAGCTACTGCTTTGCAATTGAGGAAGCTATCAGAACTACTGTTCCCACTGCCAATAGCCTCAGAAAGGATGAAGTCTGGTATAGGGTCGTCATACACGGCATTCCTGCCACCTCCACTTTCCACACTATGCAAGCTGAAGTTGAAACCTTCAACCCTGACATCCACCTTCCCCACCCTCCCAGATGGCTCACAACTTATGCCCATCGCAGGGACAAAACAGCCACGACTATTGTCCTTACCATTGCCGGCAAACACCCCAAAGACAAAGTCCTCAGCAGAGGCCTCTCACACTTTGGTAGGAAATTCAAAGTCCAACACTACCTCACCTTTAGTCCTGATACCCAATGCACCAAATGCTTGGAATTCGGACACGACCCCTCCAATTGTACCAAAACTCCCGCTGTGCTCTCAGCTGCTAGGAGCACCCAGCCCACCTTGACGCTTGTGGCAGGTCAGACTGCCCCACCAAAGGCAAGCTGTACCTACACGCCACCATCCTCTGCCTCAATTGTGGCAAAAATCACCTGGCCACCTCCAAGGATTATCCCACTTACCTTCACGCACACCAGGCAGCAACTATTAGGAGGAACAGGGCAGCTTAGGTTTCAATTGCGTGTATTTCCTGTATTTATTAGGCTTCAGGCGGCTAGGAGGGTTTCTTTCCTTTATTGTTGTTTACCCTTGGGCTGTGGGTGCGCATTCAAAAGATGACACTACTATTTAGGGGATGGGATTTCTGGACGGGCATGTTTGTTGCCTTGAAAATTTGTATGTTACTACCTCTTCATAGCCTCGGACTCTGTTGCCGTTACAACCAGAGCGAAAGAAAAAACCACACCAAATTTCTTGCCGAGCTTCCACCTCATTGGTTGACAACCATTCCTCACCGCTTCACTCTTTCACTTTAAAGACTTTTCAACCACCAATCATCCCCCCTCATTTGTGTTTTATCACCTTTATCAATTGAGTCCGATTTCCCAACCCTCTGATATCTAATAGACGTAGGGGCAGAGGGAGGGGTGGTGCAAACCCTTTTGCAACCCCCTTCAACCCACCCATTCCACCTTCCAACCCAGCCTCACCTGAGGACACACGCATGGAGGAAGAACCAGGCTCTCCAGTCCAGACTGTGCCTGCTCCTGCCTCTACCACCTCTACTGAAGATTATCCTTCCGTTCCTACATTTTCACCAAGGCCTTTGGCTGAAGGCATGTCCAACACCAACCTTGGCATTTCACTTCGCACTCAACACCTTGAAGATGGCTTCCAGGCCCTGCAGAAACACCTCATAATGGTTCAAAACCGCCATATTACAGACATCCAAACACTTCAAGGCCAAGTTGCGCACCTCACCTCTCAGGTTGAACACCTGCAGTACCAACTCCACCACCAACAACCCTCCCCACCACAACAAACCACCTTGCCCGCCCCAATACAACAACAAAGCTGGGCCCAAAGAAGTACCAAAGCAGTCCCAGTCAAATCCACTACCACTCCACCAGCCAAAACTTCAACCTCAGCTGTTTTGACCAAACGCAACCGTACCATTGTCATTGAAAGAGATGGCTCTATCCTACCTGATACCACCAACCCCCTCACCATTCGCGATGCAATCAACAATGCAATCAAGAAACCTCTTATTGCAAGAATCGAATTCACCACCACCCTTCTCAGTGTACCGGCACCCAACATTGCAGCATCTGCTCCATGGAACACCCAGCACACCTCCACACATGCGGCAGATCAGATTGTCCTACCAAGGGCAAAGCATGTTTGCATACCACTATCAAATGCGTCAACTGTGGCGATTCTCACAAGGCTAATTCCAAGGAATGTCCCACATACCTTAAAGCACACCAAGCGGCAACTGAGAGAAGGAACAGGGCTGTTTAGGGCTTTTACTTTTGTTTCCTATATTTGTTAGGCATTTGGTGGCTTGGAGGATTTCCTTTGGTTATTATGGCTCATGAGCTGGCCCAATCGAAAGTTGCTACCTTTCAATATGAGACGGAATATCTGACCGGCACCCTTGCGTGGTGTAATTTTTGTATGTTAGTTAGCTTCATAGCTGCTGCGGCTCCATAAGGGTAATGAGATATAATAATAATAATAATCTTCATAGCTGCTGGCTCTGTAAGCGCGACAATGGTATATAATATTAATCATAATAATAGAGAGCGAACCATTCTCCGTCTCCACTACACCTCCGGTGATTGAAATTTATTTCCTATTTGGGATATACTCAACACCACACCAAACTATCACCACTTTCCGGTCTGCACCCTCCCCTTGGGGAGGGTGTAGGCTATCTCCATCCATCCTTTCAGACTCGGAGCTTGCCTCCCCATCCCTTTCCCTGTGGGTCTACCCACCTGGGATATTCTATCCTCCCCTCTGGCATCTCACGATGTCCAGAAACCTCTTTACCCCGCTTTTGCTCTAGCTTTTCTTAGCATCGGCACGGTCGGCTACAACCCTTTCTTCATCTTGGCAGACGGCTGGGACTACGGTTTGCGGTACGCGATTACGATGGATTCCTTTATCCCTCCTCCTATAGAAACTGGCGGAGTTGTGTCAGGTTTCCTCCACAGGAGACAGTCGATTTCGCCACCCTCCTTCCCCACTCATCACTTCAGCTGGTGGTATCCCATCCACTATAGTGATACTATCTCTCTGACAACAAGGGACTACATGAGAGACGTGGTAAAACAGCTGGCTTTGTTTGGGGCCTGCTGGAGGCCGCCTAGAAGGACACGAACACGATCCCGAGAGCCTTTTTGTCGCTTGGGAATGGATGCCTTCCTCCTACACTCCTTACAGTTGCCATCGGCTGGTAACCTACTGCTACACCACACCTTGGCTGGCACCCTACTGCTACCAGACACCTTGCATCTTACTGCCGCCTTTACTCTTCGCGGGCTTTGCACCCGCACCTCTACCCAAGCTGGCATCTTACTGCTACCCTGGCTGGCACCCTACTGCTACCCCCATTCTGCTGGACTCTCTCCGGCAACAATCCAACCCCAGCTGGCACCTTACTGCTACCTCTGGTCAGGGCTTGAGTGTGGCGCTGCCGCTTCTGCCCAACAGCTCTTCCTCTAGGTGACAAGGCCAACACCTACCTCCATACCTCCTTCTGAGCCCATACCGGGTGAGGCATTACCACCCTGACTTTCATTATTGGCTAGTCATCCCTATAGGGGGTGCATTTGGGATATCAATTGGTTTTTCTTTTGTACCTTCGGGCCGAGATTTCCCAAGGGGTTTTTCCTGATGTTTCCCGCTTGTCTCTAGTTAGGCTTCTCTTATTCTCCAAGTTCGCTTGCGAGGTAGAGATGGGCCTAGCTGGGGCCGCGATGTGCGGTTGGCTCCATACCGGAAGGGCTTGGGACGGACGGCTTTTACCTGGTGGGGGGAGGGATGTTTGAAATTAAGGGTTTTCTTTTTGCCATAGCTTACGCTGCATGCACGTTCTTGTACCCTAATCAAGTAATATATGATTTAAAAAAAAAAGTGAAAAAAAAAATGAAAAAAAAAGAAGTTAACAGAGAGCGAACCGTCACGCTCCGCGCCCTCTATTCACCTCGCGCTTGAAAGGTTTCAGCTTTCGGTCATCCCTAAACTCCAGGTTTTTGGGTGGCAACCAGCTCGACACACCAATTTTCCCCTCTCGCTTAGGCTTCAATCTATAAGCGACCTTACCCCTCACCCGACTCATAGCCTCTGCTATGGCTCACAACGCTAGTAGGGCCTCGCACCAAGAGTTCCGCACCTCAGACCGTGCCCACCCCTACGCTGGGAGGACCGCTCAAGTCCCCACTGTACCCCAACTGGCACCTGCTGCCCAAATCCAATCCTCCCCCCCCAGAACGTCTCAAGGTCCTCCTCTGTAGGCTCCCTTGATCCCAACCTACCGCTCCTCAGGGAAATGTACAACCACATCACTTCCAACCTCGCCACCAACAGAGATGTCTTCTCCAGGCTCTTGGACGCTGATCTCAGGAGCCTTTCGGCAGGAGAAGCATCTATCCTCCCCATGCTCATGGCTGTACTAGAGGGAATAGCAGCCCTCCACTCCAGAATAGGCTTCCTTGAAAGCAAGCTAGACACCCCTGCCCCCGCGCCACAACGCTCCCATACCAACACAAGCCCCTCCCTTACCTCTATCCAAGCCACTGTAGCAGACCTCTCATCACGAGTGGCGGCATCCCTCTCCGCAAAACCAACCTTGGCCCCACAACAGTCCCAGGTAGGGAGACAAACCAAACAACCGGGGAAGAATTCCGTGACCCCGTCAGCCCCAACAACCACCGCAGTGGATGACTTCGACTCCGACATCCCTCGCTACGACACCGCCACTGAGATGTGGTATGGTGATCCAAAAGCCTACGCCATTAAACACCCACGCTCATGGGAAGCCCAGGCCTTCCGTGAAGGGAAGTACAGTACCTACTCCTTCACACCTGGCCACCTGGAACCATCACTTAATAAGGCCCTCAGTAAGGCAAAACCCAAACCATCCGCCTATGCCCAGGCTGCTGCCCCGCAAGAGCAGGCTGGGGGAAGGAAGTCAAAAAGGACGAAAGAAGGAGGCCAGGCCTCCGCCTCTGCCGCCCAAGTCGCAGCGTCAAGAGATGCGGGCCCCTCAGTTAGAGGGCCACCCCCCCTTCCAGCGGCTGACAGAAGATTCTTTTCACCCCGAGAGACCGCCCTACCCCATGCCGATGCCCTCAGGATAGCTGCAACAGCGCCAGACATAGCCGCCCAAGTTCTCAGGGAGGCAAATTGCCCACACCTCCCATGCTTTAGTCCCTCAGTCAACGCCCGCGGTGCTCTCACACTCATGGCCCGCTCCTTGCAGACACCTGCCACCTCCTACTCCCCCTACTTCGAAGCCCTTGCAGCAAGGTTCAACAAGGCATTCCCAGTTGGGGACAACCCCTTCAGGCCTTTCAGGCTGGCAGCAAACAAAGTACAGCTGGCCATATACGGACTGCCTACTGCCTTCCTCCCACAAGACCAAGAAGAGCTTCGCTCAGAATTGGGGAACTCTATTCTGAATGCGACAGGGGTGACAATCTTCTCTGCAAGATACCTCCAGCCGAACCCTGAAATAAGGGCTACCAAGAACTCAACCTCCATAGTGGTGTCTGTTCCCCCTACTGACATTGTGAAGATAGGAAGGACAATCTACCACTACTCCAAGCCCCGCAAAGTGGATGTATGCCACTCCAAAAGCCGATACATGCAATGCCGGAAATGCTAGAAGTTCGGACACCCATCACGTATGTGCAAAGAAAACACCTCAGTCCGCCCGCTGTGCTCAGGCTCCCACCTCAGGTCAGTACATCGATGCCCGAACCCAACATGCCCCAGGGACGGCCACCTCAAGGCGGTAGCGGCCTGCTGCCCTGCCTCTCCCCTCAAATGCCCCCACTGCTCTGGGGACCACTCAGCAACTAACATTGACTGCCCCTCCTGACCCAAGCTACCATCCAGGGACGACCTGCCCCCTCAGCCAGAAGGCGAAGACATGGATACAGATGGAGACGAATCCAGACCCGCCACCCCCAAGGGGACAGGCAAACAGACTGACACTAGTGTAAAAGAAACCCCGCGGCAATCAACATCCCGTGCCCTCCCAATGGACCTCTTCAAGGCCCCAATGCCCAGACGAGTTGGCCCCCCCCCCGTGGGCTGATGCGTTCTCTTCCGAAGACCCCATCACAGGTGCCTAAAGGTGGAGGACTCCGCCTGCACTTCGCCCATCAGGCCACCTCCCCCATCCTCTCTTAAGCAACTTTTCTTTGTTCAACATAACTGTTTGGGAAGCTGGGATGTGTTTCTTTCATTATTTAATAGCTTTCGGTCATTGAAAGATCCCCCACAGATAGTCCTATTACAGGACCCCCCTGTCTACAAAAATAGGCTTCCTATGTTTGCTTCCTTTAAATCATTTGCCCCGCCATTCAAACCGGGAACCCCTCCCAAGGTGGCTACCTATGTTTACCTGGATTTTTTAAATGTGTTTTCAGTACTTCCTTGCTTTTTTAATAGGCCTGATTATATGGCCACTGACGTGTACTCCCCCTTAGGGCTCTTTGACTCTAATCACTCACGATTCAGGGCCTACAACCTTTACTCCACAGTTGCCACTTCCTCCGGGAACAGAACGGTCGACCCACTTACTTGCTTCCCCCAAAACTCCTTCCCGACACTGGTGGGCGGGGACTTCAACATCCACCACCCACAGGCAGACCCCCTAAGAACGATCTCCTCCAATGAGTTCTCTACCTCCAACTCCTACTTCGAGAAAGCAATAGACTCTGGTTTCCACCTCGCCAATACCCCTGGAGCATACACTAGGTTCCCCTTCAACATAAACGCCAGACCGGGTGTTATAGACCTGGCCTTCACCAACTTCCCCCTCACACGCTTTTTACACTGCTGGTTGACTCGCCTCCCGGCGATGGGCTCAGACCACCTTCCTATAGCCATCGTGTTCAGTGCACCCCTTCTGAGAATGGCCCCTCCAGCACCATACTGGGACAAGATGGACTGGGAAGTCATCACTGTGAAGTTAAAAGACTTGAAGTTTCCTCCCCCGCGTCCCCACCCCACCGACCACGATCTTGACAGTTGGCTAGAGAGGCACATGCACACTCTCACCACTCTTCTCAAATCATGCACCCCGACCAAGAAGATATCGATCCACTCAAAGCCTAGGTGGAGTATGGAGATAACACACCTGAGACAAGCCCACCACCGCACCTGCCGGGTTCACCGGAAGGACCCCACCCCTACGTCCCTAGATGAACTTAAAACCCACCGAAATAGATACTTTAAGGCCATCAAGAAAGCCAAAGCTAACTATTGGAAAGACTTCCTAGCCGGAGTTACACCACAGACCGTCTGGAAAGCAAAAAAAGTAGCCATGGGAAGAGAGGAGGACCGATTCCCCGTCCTACCCAATGCGTGCTCACCGATCCAGATCAATGATGCTCTGCTGGCTCATTTCTTCCCCCCTACACGCCCCGCTCAATGAGTTGCCTTTACCTGATTTGACCCCCAGCACCCACCATTGGCACCTGAGGAGGTCTCCTCTGCCCTGGCGAGGTCTTCCAACACGTTAGCCCCTGGTCCGGACCAAGTCCCTTATGGGGTCTGGAAGAAAGTCCATGCAATAAACCCCTCACTCGTCACGTCTCTCCTCGCCCCTCTTGACGCATACGGACACCACCAGAAAAGCCTCAAGATGGCAAATGGAATCGTCTTACCAAAACCGTGTAAACCGGACTATTCTACCCCCGCTTCGTTTAGAATCATCGCCTTACTGGAGACCTTTTCAGAGATATTGGAAAGAGTGGTGGCTACTCGTCTCTCCCTAATCGCCCGCGAAGTAGGGCTCCTAAACCCAAACCAATGCGGCTCATTTGCTGGCCTGTCAACTTTTGATGCCGCGGCGGCCCTAGTCCAAGAAGTCAGGGCACGCCAGGGCCCCTCCTCCAAAGCATCCTCCCTGTTCTTAGACATAAAGGGAGGATTTGATAACGTTTCCTCCAACCTCCTCACAGCCAAACTCAGGGGCAAGGGCACCCCCAAATATCTGGTCGCCTGGGTCCGATCGTTCCTCACAGACCGTTCATGCTGTTTGTTGTTCCAAAGGGCACCCGGGGTTTTTGCCCCGGTGCAAGTTGGCACGCCCCAAGGTTCTCCTGTCTCTCCTTTGTTATTTGTGATTTCTGTTTCTGAATTGCATGTTTCCATACCACGTGGGGTGACTTTTTCCTATGTTGATGATTTTTCAATTACGGTTTCTACTGCTTCTTATCGGGGGAATATTAGGTATCTTCAATATGTTTTTTCTTTGCTTCAGAGCAAGGCAGCGATGATTGGAGTTTCCTTTTCAATCCCCAAAACAGAACTCATCGACTGGAGGACACCTAAGGACAGGTCCCTGGTATCTAACCAACCCATAGCCCTCAATGGCTCCATCTTTTCGCCGTCCCCCTGCCTTAGGTGGCTGGGATACTAGTTCACCCAGACCCTGGAAACAACAACTCACTTCACCACAAGACTCACGCTAGCTTCAGGGGCCTTTGCCGCCATTAGGAGGCTCGCTCCCCCTGGGATTGGAATCCCTCCTCACATGTGCCGCAGGTTGGCTATGGGCCTCATCCTGCCGATCCTAACTTGCGGGGCCAACCTCCTCGCACCGACACTGGCCACAATGGACAAGATGGCCGTCTTATGGAACCGAGTAATGCGGTGGGTGACAAACTTCTTTACCTCGACCCCCACTACCATCCTGGCTATTGAGGCATGCCTCTCGCCCCTTAGCCTGCTGATCCCCCACAAAAGAAGGATGGCCGCGCTGCGACTGGCCTGCTCCTCCCCTGTCTACAACCCAGCCTCAGCTAGGCTCCCCCCTGACTTCCCTTCATACACCTCCCACCCAGGAAGGACCCAGCAGCGGGAACTCCTTAGGGGCAGGAAACAGAACTATATTCCCCTAAGTTGGAGCCAATACAAGGCCGAACAACCTATGAGAAGACATCTTCCGATCGACTCACTAGCTCACCTCCTCTTGCCTATACTGCGAGGGGATGGGCCCCTCCCCCCGGCCTACCCGGCCTTAGAACCAGGGTTGTTCCCAATTCCCGCCATGAACCCGGGCTACAAATCCTTAAAAGCCTCCCTAAGGGGGAAACTCCTGGCAGACTGGATACATCTGGCCCCACCCCCACGCTACTACCAATACACACCTTCACTAAGGCCTCATGCTTTGATGGGGCTCGATCGCTTCACAGACGGGCAGATATACCAAGGACAATCTGGAAAGAGCTACCTGGCCGCACACCACTCCTAAGACGATCTAGAGTCCTCTCCGCTGTGCACCTTTTGTGAGGAAGACGATGAGACTTTTCCTCACGCAATCCTACACTGCTCGGCTACAGCTGATAAGAGGACGCTCTACCTCCATGGAGTCTCCGACGTCGGCAAAGGCTCGCCTATTTGGTCTTCCCTCCCCGCCGTAATTGGCCTAGCAAACTTCATATGGACCACGGGTACTGGGTTCCCTCCTCCCATGCCGCCGATCAGGCCACTTTTGCCCCCAGGCGATGGATCTCCCACCTCTGCTGCTCTACCCTAGTTTATATACTTGCTTTTTGAGATTTCCTTTGCTGTGTGCGATGGGAGATTTTATTTGTTTTCTTTACTGATTGGAGTAGTCACCGTAGGAGGTGCTTGTGACGAATTTGTCACTTTGGAGATTGGTTCCGATGGTTTCTTTTGTTTGTTTGTTTGGAATTAAGGTTTTCTTTTTGCCATAGCTTACGCTGCATGCATGTTCTTGTACCTAACAAGTAATATATGATATAAAAATAAAAATAAAAAAAATAAAAAAAAGAAGTAATAGAGAGCGAACCACGCTCCGCGTCCTCTATTCACCTCTCGCTTGAAAAATTATCGCTTTCGGTCATCCCTAAACTCCAGGTTTTTCGGTGGCAACCAGTTTGACACACCAGTTTTTGCCTCGCGCTTACTCTTCACTCTATAAGCGACCCTACCCCTCACTTGACTCACAGCTTTTGCTATGGCTCACAACACTGGCAGGGCCTCGTGCCCTGAGTCCCGCACCACAGACCATTCCCACCCCTATGCTGGGAGGTCCGTTCAAGTCCCCACTGTACCCCAGCTGGCACCGGCTGCCCCAATAAACTGTTCCCCCCCCCAGAATATCTCAAGGTCCTCCTCTGTAGGCCCCCTTGATCTGAACCTTCCGCTCCTCCGCGAAATGTACAACCACACCACTTCCAACCTCGCCACCAACAGAGACGTCTTCCCACGACTCTGGGACGCTGATCTCGGTAGCCTTTCGGCTGGAGAAGCGTCGATTCTGCCCCTCCTCATGGCTGCACTAGAAGGAATTGCAGCCCTCTACTCAAGAATCGGCTTCCTCGAAAATAAACTTGAAGCCCATGCCCCCCCACCGCAACGACCCCAGGCTAATGCAGGCCCTTCCCGCACCTCTATCCAAGCCACTGTGGTTGACCTCTCCTCACGGGTGGTGGCTTCCCACTCTGCAAAGCCAACCATGGCCCCACAACAGCCCCAAACGGGGAACACACCACACAACTGGGGAAAGGATTCACAGCCCCACCCGTCCAAGCAGCAAGTCCTACCAAGGACTTCGACTGTGACATTCCTCGCTATGACACTGCCACTGAGAAGTGGTATGGTGATCCTAAAGCTTACGCCGTCAAATACCCGCGCTCCTTGGAAGCCCAGGCCTTCCCTGAAGGAAAGTACAGTGCCTACTCCTTCACCCCTGGCCACCTGGAACTATCACTCAACAAGGCCCTCAACAAGACAAAGGCCAAACCATCAACCTAGGCTCAGGCTGCCACCGCGCAGGGGCAGCCTGGGGGAAGGAAGTCTAAGAAGACGAAGGGAGAAAGTCAGGCTTCTGCCTCTGCCGTCCAAGTCGCAGCATCAAGGGACGCGGGCCCCTCAGCTAGAGGGCCACCCCCCCTACCAGCGGCCGATGGAAGATTTTTTTCACCTAGAGAGACCCCCCTACCCTACGCCGATGCCCTCTGGATAGCTGCAACAGCCCCTGATATCACCGCGCAAGTCATCTGAGAGGCAAACTGCGCACACCCGCTATGCTTCAGCGCCTCGGTAAATGCCAGAGGTGCCCTCACACTTACGGCCCACTCATTACAAACTCCTGCAACCTCCTACTCCCCCTACTATGAAGCCCTTGCAGCAAGGTTTAACAAGGCATTCCCAGTCGGGGACAACCGTTTCAGGCCCTTTAGGCCAGCACCAAACGAAGTCCAATTAGCTATCCACGGGCTACCAATTCCTTTCCTCCCACAGGACCAGGAAGAGCTACGCTCCGAACTAGGGAATTCTATCCTAAACGCGACAGGGGTGACAATCTTCTCTGCAAGATATCTCCAACCAAACCCTGAAATAAGGGCAACCAAGAACTCCACCTCCCGTGTGGTATCAGTCCCGCCTACTGACGTTGTGTAGATAGGAAAGACCATCTACCTCTACTCCAAGTCCCGTAAAGTGGATGTGTGCCACTCTAAAAGCCGCTACATGCAATCCCGAAAGTTCGGGAAGTTCAGACACCCCTCACCTATGTGCAAAGAAAACGCGTCTGTCTGCCCGCTCTGCTGTGGGTCTCACCCCCAGTCGGCCCATCAGTGCACAAACCCGCTGTGCCCAAAGGATGGCCACCTCAAAGCAGTAGCTGCCTGCTGCCTCACCTCCCCCCTTAAATGCCCCAACTGCTCCGGAGACCACTCAGCAACCAACAATGACTCCCCCTCCCGACCCCTGCTGCCAGCCAGGGACGACCTTCCCCCTCAGCTAGAGGGTGAAGACATGGATACGGACGGCGACGATTCCAGACCTGCCACCCGCAAAGGGAAGGGCAAACAGACTGATACCAGTGTGGAAGAAACCCCTCGGCAATCGACGTCCTGAGCCCTCTCAATGGACCTTTTCAAGGCACCAATTCCCAAACAAGTAGGCCCCCCCCGTAGGCTGACGCGTTTTCTTCTGCAGACCCCATCACAGGTGCTTAGAGGTGGAGGACTCTTCCTCCACCTCGCCCATTGGGCCACCTCCCCCATCCTCTCTTAAGCAACTTTTCTTTGTTCAACATAACTGTTTGGGAAGCTGGGATGTGTTTCTTTCATTATTTAATAGCTTTTGTTCATTAAAAGCTCCCCCACAGATAGTTTTACTGCAAGACCCCCCCGCTTACAAAAATAGGCTTCATACATTTGCTTCCTTTAAATCATTTGCTCCGCCATTTAAGCAGGTTACCCCTCACAAGATGGCCACCTACGTTTATGTAGATTTTTTAAATGTGTTTTCAGTACTCCCTTGTTTTTTTGATAGGCCTGATTTTATGGCTATTGATGTTTACTCCCCCCTGGGGCTTTTTGACTCCAACCACTCATGGTTCAGAGCCTACAACCTATACTCCACAGGCGGCACTTTATCCGGAAATAGAACGGTCGATCCAGGTACTTGCTTCCCCCAAAACCCCTTCCCCACACTGGTGGCGGGGGACTTCAACATCCACCACCTACAGGCAGACCCCCTACGGACGATTTCTTCAAATGAGTTTTCCACCTCCAACCCTTACTTCGAGCGGGCACTAGACTCCGGCTTCCATCTCTCCAATACCCCTGGAGCCTACACTAGGTTCCCATTCGACCAGAACACAAGACCAGGTGTTATAGACCTGGCCTTCACCAACGCCCCTCTCACACGATTCCTACACTCCTGGTCAACCCGCCTCCAGGCAACAGGCTCAGACCACCTCCCAATCGCCATCGTGTTTACTGCACCCATCATGAGAATGTCTCCTCCAACAACCTACTGCGACAAAACGGACTGGGAAGTCATTACAGAAAAGATGAAAGACTTGAAGTTCCCACCCCCGCGCCCCCACCCCACTGTTCTCGACCTAGACAACTGGTTAGAGAGACACTTGAACACCCTCACCAATCTCCTCAAATCGTGCACCCCAACCAAGAAGATCTCGATACACTCAAAACCCTGGTGGAGTATGGAGATCACCCACCTAAGACAAGCCTACCACCGCGTCTCGCCAGTGCACCGCAGGGACCCCACGTCAACATCTCTGGACGAACTGAAAACCCACCACAACCGGTACTTCAACTGGATTAAGAAAGCCAAAGCCAATTACTAGAAAGGCTTCCTAGCTAGAGTTAAGCTGCAGACAGTCGGGAAAGCGAAGAAAGCCGCTATGGGAAGAGAGGAAGACTGATTTCCTGACTTGCCCAATGCAAACTTACCATCACAGATTAACGAGGCTCTGCTAGCCCACCTTTTCCCACCTAAACCCCCCTCACAGTCGGTCGCCTACCCTTGCTTCGACCCTGAACACCCTCTACTCGTGCCTGCGGAGATCTCCTCCGCCCTTGCGAGATCTTCCAACACATCAGCCCCTGGCCCGTACCAGGTCCCGTATCGGGTCTGGAAGAAAGTCCATGCAATAAACCCTTTCCTCCTCACATCTCTACTTGCCCCACCTCTTGCCGATGGACATCACCCAAGGAGCCTCAAGATGGCTAACGGGATCATGCTCCCAAAACCGGGAAAACTGGACTACTCTACCCCCGCTTCATTCAGGATCATCGTCCTGCACGAGACCTTTTTGAAGATACTAGAAAGGGTAGTGGCTACCCGACTCTCCCTTATAGCCCGTGAGGTAGGGCTCCTCAACCCAAATCAGTGTGGCTCCCTAGCAAGCCTTTCAACCTTCGATGCCGCGGCTGCCCTAGTTCAGGAAGTCAGGGCACGACAAAACCCTTCCTCCATGGCCTCCTCCCTGTTTTTGGACATAAAGGGGGGCTTTGACAACGTTTCCTCCAACCTCCTCCCTGCTAAACTCAGGGCCAAAGGTACCTACAAGTACCTGGTTGCCTGGGTCCGATCATTTCTCACTGACCGCTCCTGCCGGTTGCTGTTTCAAGGAGCACCAGGGGTGGTTGCTTCTGTGCAAGTTGGCACGCCTCAGGGCTCTCCTGTCTCTCCATTGTTATTTGTGATTTATGTTTCTGAATTGTATGTTTCCATACCTCGAGGGGTGATCTTTTCCTATGTTGATGATATTTCAATTACGGTTTCTACTACTTCCTACAGGGGGAATATCAAATATCTTCAATATGTTTTTTCTTTGCTTCAGAGCAGGGCAGTGTTGATTGGCGTTCCCTTTTCTATTTCCAAAACAGAACTCATCCACTGGAGGACAACCAAGGACAGGTCCCTGGTCTCTAACCAACCTATAGCTCTCAACGGCTCCATCTTTTTACCGTCTTCCTGCCTCAGATGGCTGGGATACTCATTCACCCCAACCCTGGAAACAACAACTGACTTCACCAAAAGACTAACGCTAGCCTCAGTGGCCTTCGCAGCCATTAGAAGGCTTGCTCATCCCGCGATTGGAGTCCCTCCTCACTTGTGCCGCAGGTTGGCTATGGGCCTCATCCTGCCAATCCTAACTTATGGGGCCGACCTCCTTGCACCAACGCTGGCCACCATAGACAAGATGTCTGTCCTGTGGAACAGAGTGATGCGTTGGGTAACGAACTGCTTCACCTCAACTCCCATTACTATCCTGGCTATTGAGGCATGCCTCCCACCCCTTAGCCTTCTGATCCCCTACAGGAGAAGGATAGCGGCACTATGAGCGGCCTGCTCCTCTTCTGCCTATAACCGGGCGTCTGCCAGACTCTCCCCGGATTTCCCCTCCTACACCTCCCACCCAGGCAGGACCCAGGATCGGACACTCCTTGAGGGCAGGATACAGAACTATATCCCACTGGGCTGGAGCCAATATAAGGCCGAACAACCCATGAGATGACACTTGCCCATCAACTCACAAGCACACTTGCTTCTGCCTATTCTACGCAGGGACGAATCCTTCCCACGAGCCTACCCGGCCTTGCAGCCAGGGTTGTCTCCAATGCTCCTAACGAACTCAAGCTACAAGTCCCTCAAGGCCTCCCGGAGGGGGAAACTCCTGGCCGATTGGATACACTTAGCCCCACCCCCACATTACTACCAATACACACCAACCCTTAAGCCTCATGCTTTCATGGGACTCGATCGCTTCATGGCCAGGCAGATACATCAAGGACTGGCTGGGAAGAGATACCTTGCCACACACCACTCCTGGGATGACCAAAGGTCCTCCCCACTATGCACCTTTTGTGAGGAGGATGACGAAACGTTCACCAACGCAATCCTGCACTGCTCTGCTAAAGCCAACCAAAGGACACTCTACCTCCATGGAGTCTCTGACATTGGCCAAGGCTCACCTGTTTGGTCCTCACTTCCTGCCATACTTGGCCTCGCCAACTACATCCGAACCATGGGTACCGGGTTCCCTCCTTATATGCCGCCAATTAGGCCACTCTCGCCCCCAAGCGAGGGATCTCCCTCCTCTGCTGCTCTGTCCTAACTTATATACTTGGTTGCAGAAAACTTTTATTGCGGTTTACGCGTGGAGATTTTGTTGTTTCTTTACTGATTTGAGTGGTCACTGTTGGAGGGGCTAGTGACGGATTTGTCATTTTGGAGATTTGTGCCGATGGTTTCTTTGGTTTGTTTG
This sequence comes from Tuber brumale, assembly GCA_014065205.1. NCBI lineage: Eukaryota > Fungi > Ascomycota > Pezizomycetes > Pezizales > Tuberaceae > Tuber > Tuber brumale. Next base: position 92,414 of record JACCEG010000154.1, read on the forward strand.
TTTGGAATTAAGGTTTTCTTTTTGCCATAGCTTACGCTGCATGCACGTTCTTGTACCTAACAAGCAATATATGATATAAAAAAAGTAAAAATAAAAAATAATAATAATAATAGATAGCGAACCATGCTCCGTCTCCGCTACACCTCCGGTGATTGAAATTTATTTACTAATTGGGATAAACTCAACACCACATCAAACTATCACCACTTTTTCGGCCTGCACCCTCCCCTTGGGGGGGGGTGTGGGCTATCACTATCTATTTCTCTGGACTTCAAGTCCATCTCTACTGCCTTCTCCCTTTGAGGTTTACCCTCGGGGATACCCCATCCTCTTCTTCCAGCGTCTCACGATGCTGGGTACCTTTCTTACTCCACTTTTACTAGGCCTCGCTTAGCACTGGCACGGTCGGGATTCCCTCTGTTCTTTGCTAGGCCTCGCTTAGCACTGGCAGGGTCGGGTTTTCCTCTGTTCTTCACAACAGATGGTGGGGATTACAGTTTGCGGTACGCGATTACGATGGGTTCCCGTATCCCTCCCCTAAAGACATATGGGAGTTGTGTCAGGTCTCCTCAACCGGCCATGGTCAATTTCGGCATTCTCCTTCCTCACTCATCACTTCAGCAGGTGGTATCCCATCCACTATAATGACACTATCTCTCGTAAAACAAGGGACTACAGGAGAGACGTGGTAAAACTGCTGGATTTGTCTGCGGCTTACAGGAGGCCGTCTAGCAGGACACGAACACGATTCCGACAGTTGTTTTGACACATGGGTCTACCCTTCCTCCACACTTTCTCCGTGCGATCGGCTGGCACCCTACTCCTACCACAGGCTGGCACCCTACTGCTACCCCCCCACTTGAGCTGGCATCTTACTGCCTTCTACACTTCCTGCGGGTCTCAGACCAGTACCACCCCCCCCAGCTGGTATCTTACTCCCACCTCTTCCTGGTCAGCACTTCAGGTGCTGGCCTCCCCACCAGGTCTCGTTTCCAGCGGACCTTGGTGGGATCTTGGGCCCTACCCCACGCCTTCATCCTACTTCGGTCGCGTTTCTCTTACTTTTGTTTCCCTTGCCCCTGTTGCCAAGTCTATCAGACGTAGGATACTATTACCCATTTCAGTACTCAGGGCCAGTTCTGTGATAGCAACCTCAGTATATCTGACTTGCTTAGGCCACATTGTGTTCCTAAAGGTTTGGTTATTTTGTTTTCATTAGTTGTGGGTTTCTTTCTGTTGTTTTGGTTGGTTCACTGTTGGGGTTCAGGGGTTTCTTTCATGTCACGCGTCTGTGGAGGTTTTGGGTTCGTGAATACTGTAGCGGTTGTAGTTTGGAGGAGTTTTTTACCACGACTGGCCTTGTAGTAAGACAGTTTTTCTTTAGCCTTTCTGGGCTGGGGCAGGGGTGGAGGTTTAGGTCTACATAGGTTGTGCTGACGTGACCTTGTTCCTTGATACTAAATAGAAATGATTCAAAAAAAAAAAGAAAAGAAAAAAGAAAAAAGAAAAAAGTAATAGACAGCGAACCCATCCTCCGTCTTCGCTACACCTATAGTGATTGAAATTTACTTCCTAATTGGGATAGACTCAACACCAGTCAGAACTATCACTACTTTTCTCTACCTGCACCTTCCCGCGGGGGGGTGTAGGACATCTCTACTCTTCCTCCTGGCCTTTGGGTCTGTCTTTCCAACCCTTTCCTTGGGGGTCTATCCCCCTGGGATAGTCGATCCTGCCCTCTGGCGCCTCCCGTTGTCCAGAAACCTCTTTACCCCACTTTTGCTGTAGCTTCACTTAGCATCAGCACGGTCGGCTACTAGACTTTCTTCATCTTGCCAGGTGGCGGGATTACGGTTTGAAGTACACGATTACGACAGATTCCTGTATCCCTCCTCTTAAAGATACTGGAGGACTTGTGTCAGGTTTCCGCAACAGGCCACAGTCTATTTCGCCACCCTCCTTCCTCTCTCATCGCTTCAGCTGGTAGTATCCCATCTACTATAGTGACAATATCTCTCCAAGAACAAGGGACAACATGAGAGACGTGGTAAAACACCTGGCTTTGTTTGGAGCCTGCTGGAGGCAGCCTAGTAGGGCACGAACATGATACCGACAGCCTTTTTGTCGCTTGAGGACGGTTTGCCCTCCATCTACACTCCTCATGGTTGCGATCGGCTGGCACCCTACTGCTACAACACCCCTTGGCTGGCACCCTACTGCTACACCACCCCTTGGCTGGCACCCTACTGCTACACCACCCCTTGGCTGGCACTCTACTGCTACCAGACAGCTTGCATCTTGCTGCCGTCTTTGCTCTTTGCGTGCCCAGCACACCCCCCCCCACCCAAGCTGGCACCTCACTGCTACCTTGGCTGGTACCCTACTGCTACCCCCATTTCGCGGGAGTTTTTCCTGCACCCACCAAGCCACAGCTGGCACCTTACTACTATACCTCTTCAGGATTTGAGAGTGACGACGCCCCTCCTGCCCGACAGTTCTTCCCCCAGGTGAACATGCTGACACCTGCCACCTTACCTCCTTGTGAGTCCACTCCAGGCGTGACGTTACCATTGCAGTTTGCTTTCTTTGGCTAGTCATCCCTATAGGGGGGGTATTTTGGGATATTAATTGGTTTCTTTTCTGCCTTCAGGCCGAGATTTCACATGGGGTTTTTCCTGATGTTTCCTGCTTGTTTCTAGTTAGGCTTGTCATATTCTCCGGGTTCGCTTGCGAGGTAGGGATCAGTCTGGTTGGGGGTAGGATGTGTAGTTGGCTCTATACTAGAGGGACTTGGGACAGACAGCTTTTACCTGGTGGGGGGAGGGATATTTGAAATCAAGGGTTTTCTTTTTGCTAATGCTTACGCTACATGCACGTTCTTGTACCCTAATCAACTAATATATGATATATATAAATAAATAAAAAGTAAAAAAAAAGTAAAAAAGTAATAGACAGCAAACACAGACTTCCTACCTTTACTTCTTTTAAATCGTTTGCTCTTCCATTTAAACAAGGAACTCCTCCCCAGGTGGTCACCAATATTTACTTGAATTTTGTAAATGTGTTTTCACTGCTCCCTTGTTTTTTTGATAGGCCTGATTTCATGACCATTGATATGTACTCTCCCCTGAGGCTTTTTGACCCCAACCACTCAAGATTTAGGACCTACAACGTTTACTCTACTGTCGGCACCTCTTCTGGAAACAGAACTGTTGACCCAAGTACCTGCTTCCCTCATAACCCCTTCCCCAGATTGGTGGCAGCGGACTTCAATATTCATCACATACAATCAGACCCACTCAGGACCATCTCCTCCAATGAGTTCTCCACATCTAGCCCCTACTTCGAGCTAGCAAGAGACCATGACTTCGAACTCTTCAACACCCCTGGAACCTACACCAGATACCCGTTCGACAACAGCAAAAGGCCTGGAGTTATTGACCTGGCCTTTACCAATGCCACGCTCAACCGCTTCTTACAAACATGGTAAGTTGACCTACTAGCAACAGGATCGGACCACCTCCCAACTGTTAGGCATATGGAAATCCGAGACATGTGCACAGACCCACGGTAGGGTAACTGCGCACAGACCCTCAATTTACCGGAGTGCCAACACCCCCCTCCGGCCCCCTTATGGGGCCCGCACGTCATTAGCGAGATTTCGAGAGTTGCGTCCCATAACTAAAATGTCACATCAATGAAGCCCACTTCATAACACCATATACGTCGCCGCCGTCCGTCCGACCGCATGCTGTTCGCAGGATATATGAGAGGGGACCTTTGGCGACATCTGGGAAGTGGAACGGAGGAAATCCGTCGGAGGCGCATTGAGATAGTAGGCTTCGAAGTTAGGCTTCCTAACTATGGGCCGAAAGTGACGGGACGTTTTCGGCGAAATACTCCAAGAGGTTATCCCAGTAGCGGAAGCTATTAGGGGTATACCGAATCCACCCATACCCTTCTGAGATCAGCTGTAGGTTGGTTGGTCCTAGTAATAGGACCCCTCTACGGAGGCCGGCGGACCAAGGGGAAGCACGCTCAGAAAGGAAGACCTAGATAAGTCGGAGACCCTTAAGACGCTGACACGTCGGGCTCGGACTTGCGATTGGCACTAGGTGATCCGGCATGAACCTGATCACTTCATGACCGAGGAGACGACTGGACGATAGTCAACAAGACTAAAGTCATATAAAAGTCTATGCGGACATCTAAGTTGGAGGCGACTGTTTGGCATAACAAATAGCGCAGTCATCTCAACGGAGGAATACTATTCCGAGTCCGCGAAAGGGTGTGATAAGTTTCGGGGTCAAACGGTGTTCGCACTTATAAGATTCTGGACGTTTGCGTATTAAAACCAGAGTGGTACCTCGGAGGCATAGTAGTTAGAAGTAGTCCGCGAACACTCAGACGCGGGATATAAATATCGAAGTGCCTCCCGAGCTTTACAGACATCATCAAGCAACGGAGAAGAGATCTTATCAATATAATATTGTTTTACGCTTTAAATCTTTACCTTACTTATTTTATCGAGACGAGCCTTCCTCGACAGATTCTCCAATCAAAGATTTCGGGCCTACGTCCCTCAGTTATATACTAGAGTTTGGCGTCCGCCTAACAGTATATTGATAGTTCTCCTGTTACCAAGGCTCACTATATGAACTACGAGTTCACCTCAAACTCCACCCTCACCTCAGACTTCGATTACATTTTCGAAGCACCTCACTGTCCAATCTATATCCATTCCTTCGAAGAAATATTTGAAACCGAGCTGTTCGAAATCGAAGAAGAATATACGCAGGAACCCTCGTGGTTCACAGTACCTTTTGGGATCCCAACGAGGGATCAATTCAATAGCATATATCGTACCTGGCACGGTTCGGACTTCGAGTGGAATTCGACCGAGTCAGAAAACTTCGTCGACTGGAGCACCCAGTGCTCTTTGAAGACGAAAGAAAAAGAAAAGGAAACCCCAGGCACAGTTCTCCGAGGGCCAGACATCCCCTCGGCCTGGGCCTAATACACACTTATATGTACTATAAGTACATCCTAAACCTCGAAAAGAAGGAGATTCAGGTTTTGAGTCCAGAGTCGGACCAACCGAATCCCTTTATACCTACCCCTTTAGAGTGTGTCAAGCGTTGGGTACCTTACATACGATTCCTCAAATTCTTTAGAGGATATCGAGAACTCTGGTACGAAGTACCAGTAATTACTCATCCAGGGCTATTAAAACAGTTAGCATACCTGGAAAGCATCACAACGGCCGAGATACCCCAGGATCCAAGAAAGAGAATAACGGCGGGTGAACCTATGGACACCCGACCCGACACCACCGATAAGGCGGATGATTCCGCAATTCATAGTCCCTTCCCAACGACACCTCAGGATCCTGCATTCAGAAGAGGGATACTCCCCTCTCACCGATCCTCTAGTGTCGCAAGCACTCATAGGATCTCAAGAGCGTCGACCCCGAAGCCAGGAGAACACGCTGCAAACCTAGCCAGGTTGGCTGCGCGTCTTGGAGTTACATTGGGTCAAATAAGACGAGACATAAATACCTCGCTTGACCAAGCCAATATCGCCTTCAACCATTTGAAAGGGGCTACCCAAGACAATACCTTAAAGCTACTTAAGGTTCAACAGCAAATCATCGACGGACAGGACATCCACGACAATGATATCGCAATTTTGTTGATGCAGCTATCCGGCGTGGAAAGCGAAATAAAGGGGATCCAGGAGGAAATGATACGGGAAGTGGCAAAGAAGATTGACGCCCAGGAACGGCGTCAACAGGAACATGAAGAAGTAACCACGAGGTTACATGGGACACTCGGGGAAGAAAGCCAAGCGGCATTAGCCCGGGATCAGACTTTGGAACAAATGGTCCTCAGTCTACGGGCGGAATTCACTGAATTCCAGACCCAAAGTGGCACTCGCGAGAGAGAAGTCAATCGCACTTTAGGACAAATGCGTACGGATCAGAACGCGCGCCAAGCGGAAGTTCGCAGGTCTTTTGACCAGCAACAACTGCAGAATATCGAGACAAACCAAACCCTTAAGGGGTTAACAGCGGCAATAAATAAAATACTAGCCGCGGTACCAAGTCCCGAAGCTGCAGGACCCGCACCTTTACCCGCAGTCCAAGAGACGGACGACGAGGAGTATTATGCTCCACCTACACGTCGGGAAAAGGGGAAAGGCAGAGAAGCCGCTGATGCATCCCCCTCAGGTGCCCAGGGAGGTAACCCAGGGGATCCTAGTGACGATGACGATGATGACGATGAGAGAGGACGACGGGGAGGAGGTCCTAGCCGAGGCAGGCAAGGACAAACACCAGAACAGTCTGGTATGGCAGAAACACTTGCCAATGCGATGGCGCTAAACATTAAGCGACCATCAGAACCACCCCCATTCTTTGAAGACAAGCCCGGACAAGATATCTGCGTGTGGATCTTGCAATGCACAGATTACTTTGAGAGAAACCCGCGAATCTGGGATGATGCAAGAGAACGGATCATATACGCGCTCAGTCGTACGAGAGGAGAGATGGTCCTTCCTTATACGGTATGGTATCGAAAGGCCATGGATGGAATTCACGGGGAAACCCAGCAACCAGAGCTGGCGACATGGACTCGCTTTGAACATGATATGATCAAGCGATTTGCCCCGGTGGAAGCCGAAAGACTAGCCCTTCGCGCAATGAAACTAGTCACGTATGACGGCAGTATTGAACGCTATTTGACCCTCATGCACAACCATAACATTCGTGCACGCATGACCGGGGAATCTTGGAGAGAAGTAGTCGAGGACAAACTTCCGGAACAGATTGTCCGCAGGCTATCGGCCCTGCAATACACGACGGATCAAGAATGGGAGGAGGCACTAAGGCTATGCGGGCGGTCTGAAGAAGCACTGCTAGCCAGAAAAAGGATTGGGCGAGACCAACCGTCGAAGCCCAAAATAGTCCAAGAGGTCAAAAGAGAAGACCGACGGGACTCTAAATCAAAGCGACAAAGGGATACTAAACCTTATGTCAAGGGAGGTGGAGCCCCACCACGAAAACGGAAAAGGGATGATGAACCGGAAAAGCCCAGGAAAAGATTAGGAGGTGCGACAAAGACCACCCATACCAACTTCGCCCAGGCCCATACCGGTATCCCGCAGAGTGTAATAGACACTCGGAGGAAAGAAGGAGATTGCACACGTTGTGGAAAGAAAAACCACAGCTATCAGACGTGTTGGGGAGATGCCCATATATCGGCGGCAACGGTCAGCTCAAGACCGATAAAAATGGGAATCCGACGAGCAAGATCGGCTATTGTAAAGCCTAAATTAGCTCGCAGAGTCGCAACCGCTCAGAACCCAGCCCGGGTAAATCAGATCTGGGAACTGGCGGACGACGAGGAACTGACCTAGGTCAGTTCATTGGCACCAACGGCGACGGCGATTGGGTATTCAGTGTCCTGATGGAGCTGGAATCGAAATGGGAACCCCCTTTGGCTGGGGTGTATTGGGTACCGACCACGACGGGGATCGGGTAGTCCGTGTGCAACTACGGGAATCGAAACGCAAAATGATCAAAGCGGCGCGAAGCAAGTCTCTCCTTTCAGGATCAACGCAAGTAGGCTCTAAGTGAAGGGACCCCACGAGGGACTTATGAGCTCGAACACAAGAATCAATATATGGAGAGTCTTGAACGAAAGAGAGGATAGTTAACATGCCCACATGGCCCGGGAGCCAACAGTACCAAGTTCCTGGAGTCACCTGGTGGTCGCCTGCTACCCGTGTGCAAGCAAGTTACTATACCGAAGAAGTTAGGACATAGCAATGCAAGATCTACCTGATAACAATACACGACAGGAGGACAACCGACGCGGGCCGTTCCACCTACCACACGAGTCTGAGTCGTATTATACGTATGTACTATCTTGCCTTCTGGCCAGAGTGTGGGATAGGGATGTACCGCTTTGGTGCGCAAGGCCCCTCTGAGGGAGCTGGACGGATAACCGAAATCCTAAGGGAAAGGACTCGGTGACAGCGGGAACCCCACACCAGGGGAGTAAAATGGCTAATAACCGCCCGAAAATCTGCTATGAGCCTAGGTCTGGTGTGTCGGGAGAAGGCATCCAGCCTGAAAACTGGTCGTGCGCAATTGCGTATCGGTGAAACGCCGCTTTAGTATGTAGACCCAGATTGTTAGAGCTAAAGAGTTACTAGTTTGTCTGAGGAGACCTCAATGGTCGAAACTACGCGGGCGTAGTAACAAACATCTTGTTACCTACACCCAACACCAACGATGCCTAAACGAAAAAACCAAGAAAGTCTTATCCGCGCCAAGCGCGTCGAACTAGACGCTCCAAAACCAAAACGATATAACTGTCCGGAGGGGATCGCTTACCTCCATATACACGATAAGCGATACAAAGTTAAAGTCTTATTAGACTCGGGATCCAACGTATTCCTTATAAACAAGGACCTAGTTGAAGACCTTCGCGTTCCCTCGGTAGAACGCGACCATGCAGTTGATATCTTAGGTTTTGACGGATCGTCAGCCGCTTCTGGAGGGAAGTGTTACACTCTCCCAATAAAAATGGAAATAGGAAAAAACCGACACATCTCTGAAGTGTCGTGTGAAGTGGCTAAAGCAGGTCACTACGGAATGATAATTCCTTTTGGTTGGTGGCATCGTGAACACCCAGTGTCTCACATAGAAGATGCAGAAAATTGGACCTTCTCCGCAAAAAGTTGCGAAAACTGTGTGGAAGAAGATGAAGGAATAGCGGATATGTTCGAATATGACGAATCAGTCGCTTGGGATCCTAATGCCTGCCGAATCGGAAGAATCGGAGCCATCGAAAATACGGTGGAACTCGAATCATTACCGAAAGAATACTGGAGTTACAAACATTTGTTTGAAGCCCAGACGGCAGAAAAACTAGCACCAAGACGAACCTTCGATCACGAAATCAAACTAATTCCAGGATCAACCCCCCCCTGGGGGCCGATATATCCACTGTCCGAAAAACAGCTTAAGGCGTTACGAGAATACTTGGAAACAATGATCAAACAAGGAAAAATCACACGGAGTCAATCACCAGCAGGCGCACCGATATTATTCGTACCTAAACCAGATGGTAGACTACGTCTAGTTGTGGACTATCGAAATCTAAATAAGATTACTATCCTCAACAAACATCCCCTTCCACTAATGTCCGAACTCAGAGATAGAGTAGCCGGCGCTAAGATCTTCACCAAGTTAGACCTTAAGGACGGCTACCACCTGATTAGGATAAAAGAAGGAGATGAATGGAAGACAGCGTTCCGTACGAGATACGGACACTACGAATATAAGGTTATGCCTTTTGGATTGGTCAACGCTCCGGCAACCTTCCAAGATATGATGAACCAAGTTTTACACGAATACTTGGACGTCGGAGTTGTGTGCTACCTTGATGATATTCTCATCTACTCAAAGGATGAAAAGGAGCACATCGAAGCTGTTAAGAAAGTCTTACAAAGTCTATCAGACTTTCAGTTAGCGGTATCGCTAAAGAAATCGACCTTCCATGCCACGGAGGTGGAATTCCTCGGCTATATGGTAGCGGTCGATGGGGTGTCTATGAGCACCCGAAAGGTGGAATCCATAATGCTCTGGAAAGCACCTAAGTCGGTTAGAGAAGTACAAGTCTTTCTGGGGTTTGCTAACTTCTACCGACGATTTATAAAAAACTTCTCGGCTATTTGCAAGCCAATAACAGAGACATTACAAGGAAATCCGAAAAATTTTAAATGGGGAATTGAACAAGACACTGCTTTCGAAGAGTTAAAGCACCGGTTCACCACAGCCCCCATACTCCACCACTTTTTCCCAGAAAGAGAAACGGTGGTAGAAACAGACGCTAGCGATTTTGCACTCGGCTGCGTCCTTTCTCAGTACTTTGAGAAAAGACTACACCCAGTGGCTTTCCATTCCAGAAAATTAAATTCGGCAGAGCGCAATTACGAGATCCATGATAAAGAGCTTCTCGCAATCCTCGAAGCCTTTAAGGAATGGAGACACTACTTGATCGGAACGGAAAAACCAATCACAGTCTTTACCGACCATCAGAACCTACAATACTTCCTCACCTCAAAAGTCTGGAGTGGCCGTCAAATTCGATGGGCTCAGAAGTTGGTAGAATACAATTTCCGTATTGTATACCGACCAGGCACGAAGGGCGGAAAGCCTGACGCATTAAGCCGACGGCCGGAGTACCGTCCTGAGGAGGGAGCTACGCATCGCGAACAGAAAATTTTAAAAGAAGAAAATTTCTTGGTATCGTTAGTAGCGAGGGTAGGCGATGAAGGGGAAGACTGGGATGGAGATAAGGATTTGGATTTGGAACCTCGAAGAGGTGGAAAGGAACCCGTGATTAGGGTCAAGAGATTGAGCAAAAAGGCATACTTGCCAACAAAAGGCTCACGAATGGCGGCAGGACATGACCTGTACGCCATAGAAGATGACATTGTCCCGAAATATGGACAAGCACTAATAAGGACGGGAATAGCCGTGGGGCTACCCGAAGGAACTTATGGAAGAGTTGCCCCAAGAAGTGGATTAGCGGTCCGCAGCGGAATCTCTACCGGCGCAGGAGTAATCGATGCTGATTACACCGGCGAACTCAAAGTCGTACTTTTCAACCATAAAGATGTGGACTGCCAAATAAGAACGGGCGATCGCATAGCCCAGTTAGTGGTAGAAAAGGTCAACACCTCCGATATGATGGAAGTTGACGACTTGGAAGAAACGGAACGAGGAACCGCGGGATTCGGAAGTACCGATATAGCGACAAGGTCCTTGATCGTCAAGGAACAGGAACCTAGCATCAGCTATCTACAGGCATCGGCTAAAGACAACGAACATTGGTACGATATCTCAGAAGTACCCGAAAAGGTTCTTATGTCAAATGCTATTATCCTGCAGAAAGGTATGAAGCAATTCAATCCTGAATTCCTAAGCGAGATACAGGCAGCTATCGGAACAGATACAACGTGGAGGCAACGGAGGGAAGAACTTATTAGGTTACGAGACGAAGGAAAGGATTTTCCCAAGGACTGGACCTTAACCGAAGACCTACTATACTATAAGCAACGACTATTTGTACCAAATAGTCAGGCTCTATATACCAAGATAGCAGAAGGATGTCACGATGCAAAAGTTGCAGGACATTTCGGTCAAGAAAAAACCTTGGAAATAATCATGAGAGACTTCTATTGGAAAGGACTAGCGGCGTGGGTCAACGACTACGTACGATCCTGCGATGAATGCCAACATAACAAGTCGCCGAGACATGCTAAATATGGATTATTGCAACCACTGCAAATACCCTATGCAGCATGGGCGTCCATCTCAGTGGACTTCATTACACAACTACCAGAGTCGCAAGGATGCACTCAGATAATGGTAGTGGTTGATCGATTTACAAAGATGGCACATTTCATCGGGCTTCAAACCTCGGCTACGGCCAAGGATGTCGCAAACGCTTTCCTAAAAGAAGTATGGAGGCTGCACGGCCTACCAACCGAAATCGTCTCGGACATGGACTCAAAGTTTGCAGGAGAATTCTGGGAATCCCTTTGCAAAGCGCTGGAAATTAAGCGAAGAATGTCGACGGCATACCACCCTCAAACTGACGGACAAACTGAACGTACCAACCAAGTGCTGGAAGGATACCTTCGAAGTTTTGTCAATTACGATCAGGATGATTGGTATCAGCTGCTACCGCTAGCTGAACACGCTTACAACAACTCCGCAACTAACGCTCACGGGATGTCACCATTCTATGCAAACTACGGATTCCATCCACAGACAGAGTGGATGAAGGAGCGCGAAGCTCAAAATCCAGGAGCAACACTTTATGCAAACTGGATTAAGACGATACATGAACAAGCAAGAGGGTCACTAGAAAAGACACGAGAAGGGATGTCGAAATATTATGACCGGAAAGCTCGACAACAGCCGGACTTCAAAATCGGGGACAAAGTAATGTTAAACGCCAAAAACATTCGCACCCGACGGAAATCTAAAAAGCTAAGTCCAAAGCTATACGGCCCTTTCCAAATTATGGAAAGACGCGGATCCAGAGCATTCAAGCTCAACATATCCGATCGATGGAACATTCATCCCGTATTCCATGTCGCACTATTGGAACCCTACCGCGAGTCAGTTCATGATAATCGCCAGCAACCCCCTAGAGAACCGGAGGATATTGACGGTGATCTGCAATGGGAGGTTGAAAAAATCGTAAGAAGCGAGATTCGTTCTTACAGAAAACGAGTACGCGGCCGCTACCAAGAGAAGCGGGAACTGTGGTACTTCGTTAAATGGCAAGGGTGTTCGGAAGATGAGAACACATGGGAGCCTGCCACCGGTATGGAAAATGCGGAGGAAGTTGTGGAGAATTTTCATAATGAAAATCCGGACATGCCAGGAAGGGCAGAAGTAAGATAGTGAGGAAAAGGTTTTCCTACCGTGGCCAAGTAAACGCGGAAGGTTTTTTACCCTGACCACACTGAGTCTTAAAATGTATTTAGAAGAAATTATAAAATGGTTATAAAGGCATTCGAGGCGAAGCCTGGAAGGAGGGAGCTCCTGTTAGGCATATGGAAATCCGAGACATGTGCACAGACCCACGGTAGGGTAACTGCGCACAGACCCTCAATTTACCGGAGTGCCAACACCCCCCTCCGGCCCCCTTATGGGGCCCGCACGTTCATAGCTCAATGGAAGTATCACGTGACATCTATCAAGAGGTCACGTGTTCAATCCACACCGTCGTCAAAGTTATTTTGGTATGAGATATTTTCTACCAACCGGACATACATGTTCGGAGCTCCCTGCACGACGGCACAAGACCTCCGACCGAGGGATTTTCTACCAATAGCACAGAAGGGACTCTGGCTAGAACGTAGGAAGTCATCTGAGAGAAATTGGTCGGTTGGTTGTTGAGTAATTAAGAACTGAAGACGGAGACCCCAGTACCCATACGGAAGTTGCAGTTGATGATACAACGGACAGACCGATGACACCCTACCTACTGAGATCAGCTGTATGTTGGTTGGTCCCGGTAACGGGACCCCTCTGCGGAGGCTGGCGGACCAAGGGGAAGCACGCTCAGTAGAAGGCCATAGCTGGAGAAGAGTCCATAAGATGTTGGCGCGTCGGACTCTTACTCGCATGAAGCATAGGCAGCCCGTGGCGAACTTGATCACTTCGTGAACGGAAGAGATTACTGGAACGATAGCAATTAAGTCTAGAGAATCAGGCATAGTCTATACGAGCTAAAGATCGGAAGCTCCTAATAGGAAGCTGCGACTAAGCCGTAGAGTGGTGTGCTCGTTCTCAGGGTCAAACAGTGTTCGCACTTAAGTTGAACTCGTAGAGAAAACGAGCGGTACATAGTTAGTAGGAGGATTAGAAGTACCGACTAGCTACTATAAGTAAGATCGACTCAGTCCGAGTTGGTGAGAGATCATCAAGCAACGGAGAAGAGATCTTATCAATATAATATTGTTTTACGCTTTAAATCTTTACCTTACTTTTTTATCGAGACGAGCCTTCCTCGACAGATTCTCCAATCAAAGATTTCGGGCCTACGTCCCTCAGTTATATACTAGAGTTTGGCGTCCGCCTAACACCAACATCTATCAAACTTAAGGCACCAATGCTGCGAACACTTCTACCAACACCCTACTGGGACAAGACAGACTGGCCTGTTATGAATGCAGAATTAAAAGCCTTGGTATTCCCACGCCCCCTCACGCACTCCACCAATCTCGATCTGAACAACTGGCTCGAAAGGCATATGCTCACCCTCAAAACGCTCTTAAAGACATCTACCCTGCCTAAGAGGGTTACTATCCACTCAAAACCCTGGTAGAGCTTGAAAATTACCCACCTCAGGCAGGCACATCACTGTGCCTCAAGAAAGTGCAGGAACAACTCTACCCCACAATCTGCGGAGGAACTAAGGTGCCATGGCAACTGTTATTTCAAAGCAATAAAGAACACAAAGGCCAGTTATTTTCAGAGGTTCATGGCTGGGGTTATACTACAGTCAGTCAGGAAAGCCAAGAAGGCCGTGATGGGAAGGGAAGAGGATCGGTTCTCCAATTTACCAGAAGCGAGCTCCCCTACACAAATTAACACAGCACTACTAGATCACTTCTTTCTGCTATAACTACTAACACAGGCAGTAGCCTATTCCCATTTCAACCCTGAACACCCTCCACTTACCCCCAAAGAAGTTTCAACTGCACTCGCCAAGTCCTTCAATACCTCAGCCCCAGCACCAGACCAGATCCCGTATGGAGTTTGGAAAAAGCTCCATGCAATCAACACAGCTCTGCTGACCTCCCTCCTGGCCTCCTTTCTCGTCTATGGACACCACCCAAATTCCCTTAAAATGGCTAACGGGGTAGTCCTCCCCAAACCAGGTACATCAGACTACTCCACTCTCACATCATTTCGAATAATCGATTTGCTGGAGATATTCTCAAAGATACTAGAAAGGATAGTGGCCACCCACCTTTCCCTCATAGCCCGCAAAGTAGGGCTATTAAATCCTAATCAATGCAGCTCACTTGCTGGAATATCAACCTTTGAAGCTTCGGCTGCCCTAACCCATAAAGTCAAGGCGAGACAAAACCCCTCCTCCCAAGCCTCCTCTCTGTTCCTGGACATAAAAAGGGGCTTCAACACTGTTTCCTCCAACACCCACACAGCAAAGCTCAGAGCCAAAAGCACCCCAAATACCTGGTCGTCTGGGTCCGATCCTTCCTCACAGACCGCTCTTGCTACCTATTGTTTCAAGGAGCCCTAGGAGTGTTTGCCCCAGTTCAAGTCAGCACACCCTAGGGCTCTCCTGTTTCTCCTTTGTTATTTGTGATTTATGTTTCTGAATTGCATGTTTCTATACCCCGAAAGGTGATTTTTTCCTATATTGATGATTTTTCAATTCCAGTTTCTACTGCTTCTTATAGGGGGAATATTAGGTACCTTCAATTTGTTTTTGGTTTACTACAGCGCAGGGCAACTAAGATTAGTATTTTCTTCTCAATTCCAAAGATGGAACTTATCCACTAGAGGATACCGAAAGACGGGTCCCCAGTTTCTAACCAACCCATAGCCCTTAATGGTTCAATCCTTGCACCCACCTCCTGCCTAAGGTGGCTCGGCTACTGGTTCACCCCAAATTTGGAAACCACAATACCTTTTACCAAAAGACTCACTATGGCCTCAGGGGCATTCTCAGCTATCAGGAGACTAGCTCCTCCCGGAATAGGGATGCCCCCACACATGTGCCCAAGGCTTGCGATTGGCTTGATCATTTCTATCCTCATGTACGGAGCCGACCTCCTCATACCAACATTGGCCACCTTGGACAAAATATCTGTCCTGTGGAACAAAGTCATGTGCTGGGTCACTAACTGGTTCACCTCGACCCCTACAACCTTTCTTGCAATAGTAGCATGCCTTCCTCTTCTTGGCCTGTTGGTCCCTCAGTGCAGGAGAATGGCGGTACTAAGACTGGCTAGTTCCTCCCGTACCTACAACTTGGCATCAGCCAGGCTTCCTCCAGACTTTCCCTCCTACACCTCTCACCCAGACAGAGCCATACACCAGTGCCTCCTCAGGGGGCGAGTACAAAACTACATTCCTCTTGGCTGGAGCCAATACAAGGCCGAGCAACCCATGAGAAGACACCTCTCGATCGATGCATTAGCACACCTTCTTATCCCCACACTTAGACAGACCAGGTCACTTTCCCCTGGGTACCCAGCCTTAGAACCAGGGCTGTCCTACATGCCTCTACACCTGGATAGATACAAATCATTCAAGGCCTTACTAAGAGCAAGGCTCCTCACTGATTGGCTGCACCAAGCTCCACCTCTTCGATACTACCAATAAAAGGCTACATTGAGACCACATGCCTTCAGTGGACTTGACCGATTCATGGCAGGTTGAATACACCAAGCAAGGGCTCGAAAAAGCTACCTGGCTGTGGACCACTCCAGGGAAGACCCCCACCGCACCTCAATGTGCGCCTTCTGCGAAGAGGACGAGGAAACATTCCCCCATGTGATCCTCCATTGTTCAGCTAAGGTTGACAAGAGGTCACTCTACCATCCTGGAGTTACCGACCTCAGCCCAATCTCACCTATCTGGTCCTCACTACTTGCTATTATTGGCCTAGCTAACTACATCGGCACAACGGGTACTGGATTTCCCCCCCCTATGCCGCCAATTTGTCCACTCTCACTACTTAAGGAAGAAACGCCTGACCAGACTGCCCTACTCTGAACTATACATTGTTGATGAATTTTTCTTTATCATGTTTGTACGGAGAGAATTTGTTGTTTTCTTTACTGATTTGAGAAGCTACCATTTGAGGTGCTTGTGACGGATTTGTCATTTTGGAGATTTGAGCAGATGGTTTCTTATGTTTATTTGTTTGAAATTAAGGTTTTCCTTTTGCCATAACTTATGCTGCATGCATGTTCTTGTACCTAACAAGCAATATATAATTTAAAACAGAAAAAAAAGAAAAAAAGGAAGATTTAATAGATAGCGAACCATCCTCCATCTTCTCTACACCTCTAGTGATTGAAATTTATTGCCTAACTGGGATAGACTCAACACCACACCGAACTATCACTACTTTCTCGGCATGCACCCCCTCTCAGGGGGGGGTGCAGGCTATCTCTGCTCTTCCTTTTGACCTTCAGATTTTTCTCTTCATTCCTTTCCCTGGAGGTTTGTCCTCTTGGGTTACTCTATCTTCTCTTCTGGCATCTCATGATGTCTAGGAACCTCTTTACCCTGCTTTTGCTCCAGCTTCACTTAGCATCAGCACGGTTGGCTACAACTATTTCTGCATCTTGGCAGACTGCTGGGACTCCGGTTTGCGATACATGATTACAATAGATTCCTGTATCCCTTTTCCTAAAGAAACTGGAGGAGTTGTGTCAGGTTTCTTCAACAGGCTACAGTCGATTTCGCTATTCTCATTTCTGGCTCATCGCTTCAGTAGGTGGTATCCCATCCACTATAGTGACACTATCTCTCAGAGAACAAAGGACTCCAAGATAGATGCGGTAAAACTTCTGGCTTTGGCTGGGGCTCGCTGGTGGCTACCTAGCAAGTTACGAACATGATACCTACAGCCCTTTTGTCTTTTACAATGGTTGCCTTCCATCTATACTTCCCACGGCTGCGATTGGCTGGCACCCTACTGCTGCACTACAACTTGGCTGGCATCCTACTGCTGCCATATAGCTCGTATCTTATTACCCACTTTACTCTTTGCCGGCATCATGCCTGGCCCCCCCACCTAAGCTGCCACCTTACTGCTACTCTGGCTGGCACCCTACTGCTTCACACCCTTCCACTGGAGCCCTTCCAGCCCCCATCAACCCCAAGCTGGCCCCTTACTGCTACCTTTTTCTTTTAGGGTTTGCGAGTGGCGATGCCCCCTCTGCCCCACAATTCTTCCTTCAGCTGCAAAGGCCAACACCTGCTGCCATACCTTTTTGTGAGCCCAGTGCAGGCGAGGCGTTACTGCCCCAAACTTTCCTTTTTGGCTAGTCATCCCTCTAGGAGGTGTATTTCGGGATATTCATTGGTTTCTTTTGTGCCTGCGGGCCGAGATTTCCCGCGGGGTTTTTCTTGATGTTTCCTACTTGTTCCTAGTTAGGCTTCTCTTGCTCTCCAAGTTTGCTTGCAAGGTAGGAATGGGTCTTTCTGGAGGTGAGATGTGCGGTTGGCTCCATGCCAGAGGTGCTTGGGACGTACAGCTTTACCTGGCAGGAGGAGGGATGTTTGAAATTAAGGGTGTTCTTTTTGCCATATCTAGCACTGCATGCACATTCTTGTACTCTAATCAAGTAATATATGATTTAAAAAAAGAAGAAAAAAAATAATGATAGACAGCGAACAGCTCGCATTCAGCAATGCTCCATGAAGTGGGAACTGAGCACCCATCAATGCGGGTTAAGGCCACTTTCTCAAATACTACCCATGCAACCACAGCCCCCTCAGAGGACTGAGATCCGTCAGTGTATATAAGTACATCTGAGGTCGCAGTGAGTTTCTCAAACAACTGACGGTGTCGCAGTATCATCTCCCCCTTACCCTTCCCAATCGTGATGGTGGGTCGGTAGGCGAGTACTTTGTCTGAGGTCTACCACTAGGCAACCATTCCTTCCTTCTTCCAAGCGAGCTGAATATGACCAAATCACGTATGGCCACTGCAGTATTGCTAATTGATGAAACAGCTGTAGCACCTCCACTGCAGGTACCTGCCCTGAACATGGACAGATGCAGTCCTGAATTCGGCTAGCAGCATACTGTTCACCAAGTTGATCAGAGCTCGAAATACGGAATGGAGGCAATCGTTGACGTGGACCAGAATTTGCTTCACATACAACAGATAGTCAGCTACAAACTCGAGTCCATAATAAATAGTCAGAAGGTACACTGCTTGTACTAGACGGAAGGTTTCTCACGCTCCCAACTCCCCAATATTTCCAAACATCCTTTCCAATGCTGAAATCCTACTTCTCACCCCCAATCCCCTTTCTAGCCAGTACCTAACTTAAAAAGAAATTAAGGAAAGAATTAAAAAGTTTTACCAGACAACCCAAAGGTCTGCGGATGGCCGCAAATTCTCCTCTAACAATTCCACATCTTTCCATCCTTCATCACCAAACCCAATCCGCGTTGTCTTCCGGGTGCTGAAGCCCATCCCAAGAGCTCTGGCAATGTGGTCGCTGTCAGCAAAAAGGTCAGTAGCATGGCCACAAGCCATCCGCCTTGTATTCGCTGCCACCATAATGACCCCATTATCTATATTCAAGACCACCAGGTGTGAAACCCCAGGGGTATATCGCATCCTTGCGATGAAGATATCTGCTACATATATGCCGAACAGGAATAGTGAAAGTGGTAAGCCAGCGGGTATTCCTCTGGAAACATGGTATACCCCTGAGACCCGACCATTGAATCCGAACCAGACTGTCTGACAAATCGTCCACCTTTATACCCGTGTACATAAATCCGCTGTGTATGCCCGGGCCATCAAACAGTCTAAATAGTAGACAATGTTAATATTGTCACACTCTCCCTCAATGTCCATCGACAGTATCAGTGGTTAACATCCTTGGTTATGTTTTGAAATTCGATCACCACTGCTGTGGCATCATGTACTCAATGCTTCTGACGAGATCCGAACTGCGTTTCCCCAATGTCCCGGCCACTCCACACCCGGAGCAGTACAATATGTTCTGCGATCTTCGCCATAGGAGGGAGCAGGTATGTCATCCTCCTAGACTTGACGATATCCTATCTGGGCCTATCAGCTTTTAGTATAAGTACAACCACAGCCTGATGCCAGTCCACGACATTATGCTGCAAACCATAGTCTAGCAATCGTTGCATATTCATGATGTCCTTCTTCTTCCAAAATCACTGAAACAGGTACCCTATGTCATCCTCACTGGGTCCTGTATTGGTTAGGGATAGGGCAAGGGCGATTTCCATCTCCTGAGAACTGTCCATGTCGACCGAGATATCTACCCAAAGGGTAGGGTCACCAGGAGAGAGTTGTTGTACAATCAGGTCACAGATGCCTTCATGCGAGGTCGCCACCGCCCCATCCGATCACTCTATCGAAGGCAACCTACGCTTAGCCTCCAACTTCCTTGGCAACCGAAAAATGTCTAAGTCTTTGTTTTCCGACAGCCTGATCCTGATGTGTACGAACTGCACCCATAACAGTCATGCCCAATAGATATATCTGACCAGCTTGTAGTCCTCCAGCCGTTCCCCCTGCTTTCTAGAATATCTTTGGAGTCTCGCATCATCCAGCCTCATTATTTGCAATTCTGGCATCTACCACTCGCCCTGGCCTTTACTAACTGAGGCCCATGGAAGTGCATCCACTACACTTCTCACTCCTTTCCATAGCCCCTTATCCACTACCTGCTATAGTATATCGAGTTGCTCTACCACCTTTTTCCAATCTTCCTTCTTCCAAGCCGGACCTCTCCAAACGATGGCTTTTGCGAGCTTCACATCTAGCCTGATCATTTGCCAGCATGTTCACAACCCGCAATGTCCAAGTACCTGTGTTTGACCTAAGGGGACTAGTGCAGGCATAGATCAATCATGGAGATATCGCGAAAGGTAGTTTGGTTTGGCGGGACCAGGTTGTAGCAGTGTAACATGAGCCACTCCCAGAGCTACATTCCAGGTCCATTGTAGTTGTCAGTGTTGGGGTCCCAGTCTGTATGCCTGGCATTATAGTTGCCTAGCACCATATTCGGTTTCCTTAGCTTCGCCAACCATGCCCAATATACGGACTTGGTGTGGGTAGGTGGAATGTTAATCTCAGTTATGACGTACCTCTCCCCCTTCTCTCTGTATCCAATCCAGGCACTACTATCCCCATGCCCAACAACTTCAAACAATCCACAAATACCGTAACGAATAAAGACTTCTTTGCCTGAACCCTTAACAAAAGAAAACATATCCCAACCATCCACCTCCATTGGTACATGCAACTCATCTGAGTCAACTGGGGGTTCCAAAACAAATAACACATCAAGATAAGAAAACAAATCAAATGCCCGCATCTGATTTCGCGCACTTCTCCTGACGTTTAATACTATGGTCGTAATAAACATTAAATATAGGACTCATAGAATCCAGCTGAGCTTGTGGGACCCGAGTTCACAACCTCACCAGTACCACCATTGATGATCCAGTACTTAGTAGCCACCCAGCATGTGGGGACAAGAGTGGGTGGTCAGTGGCCAAATGCCAGACTGGGTACGAATAGCAGTGGCTCTCCGGGGCCAACACGTTTTAAGATTCCTTTTTGAGTAGAGCAGGATGTGATGGAAGACGATTTGGCCAGTTCCTTACCCTTAGCCTGTGCCGACTTAGGCTGGGAAGAAGAGTCCTCGCCCCCCTGGTGATCCTCATCACCTGTCAGCTACTCAATCCTGAGTGTGGGAAAATGGCCACATCTTCATCTCTGCCGTCGGGGCCTGTTGTTTCCACCATTTTTCTCTAAGGTTGGTATTTTCTCCGCGGCTTCCGACTTTGGCTTCGTTGGTCTTGTGGTGGGAGATTTTACGTCAGTCTTCAGGGGAGAGTGTCGCGGGGATGTCGCAGTTGTGTCATGGGCTGGGCACCTGTCATAACTGGTGCAATGGTCGGACCTATTGCACAAGTAGCATATTCCCCTGGTATGCCTACAGGGCTCTCCAATTCCTCCTGGGCAGTTTATTTTAGCACCAGCATGTTCCCTTGACAAAGGAACCCCAAACTGAATTGACAGTGGGGAGGGAGAGCACACGTTGACTGCAAGTAGTAAGCCTATAAACACCTACCATAAACCTTGCCAGCCATGTTGTCGGTAAAGACTCAAATATTATGGGCCCCTCCATGAAGCAACAGCTTTCCACTCCTCAGGGCTTCATTGATCACCATCTGCTTCTCCACCACGGACTTGATGGCACAGGTACAAGCGTCCGCCTGTCTCATGCCATGGATGGACCCCATGATCTCGGGGTAGGCAGTGGTCACTACACCCAGGTTGGAGGCTTCCAGGTCAGCGCGAAGGCCATCAGTAGCCTTGTCATCAATCCATCCTTCTACTGCCCAGATTGACGCTCGTCCTGTGTCAGCAAGCAGGACACCTGAAACAAAACTCTTAACCTTCTCAACGCCCATCCCGAACTCAAACTCTGATATGTTCAGGTCCCTGAGCAGGCCCTCATTGGCCTTATTGAGCCTGTTTCCTAGCTCTGATGTGCCAGGACCGGCAAGGGGGAGAAAGATACATCCAATGTGTACACGGATGTTGGCCACTTTGACATACAGAGTAGACCCGTCGATCTTCACTGAGTTGGACAGGGTCTGGTTGATGTGTATCCTAATGGATTCTGCCGTGACCCCTTCTGGGAGCAGAACTTCCCTTCTTGTTGCAAATCTCATAGTAAGGTTGCATCTAGAAGAATTAGATGTGGGCGAGGAGGTAGGAGGTGCCAGAGTTGGATTCCATGGGTCTGAATGCCCCGCTGGGGTTCTCTTAACCGACTCCTTAACCGGGACCTTGGTCCAAGTATCCTTGATCATTGCTGCCGGTCCTGTGGGGAGGAGTGGAGAAGCAAATTCCAGAACACCAGCCGGTCTCGCCCCCTGAGCAGTCTCATCAGTGTCCAGTTCCTTATACTGGAGTTCCGCGGACTGGAACTCTTCCGCTTCCCTAGCCTGTCTTCTGCAGCATCTTTCCGCTGCGGTCCTCTTGCATCATTCCCAGTGTACTTTCTTGCGATCTGTAGCTTGGACAACTTCAACAGTGGCTGTTCGTTCCTCCAAGAATGTACCAGGAATAGTTCTTGTTAAGGGTGTGACCTTGGTTGAGGCTCCAGCACTAGGAGCCAAGGTAACCGGTTCAGGCATATAGGTCAATCTCTTCACTATCTCCGTGAAGGAAACTTTCTTATTAGCAGAAGTTACTGCAGTGGACTCCTCCCCCTTCACGTAGTGTGAAACAGGTTTGGGGGCAGGGGAAGCAGGCTTCAGGAAGAGGGGGGTAGGGCCCACTGGGAGGTCCATCAACTCAGCTTTCATATCCCAGATATTATCCTATTGCCAGTCCACAATCTGAACCAGCTCCCAGACTACATTTTCCAGCTTGCGCATCCTTGCACAGTGTTTCTACCATTCCTGGGGTTGGCAAGCCTCAACCAGGGTGTCCATCTGCTCCGCTAGGTGTTCAGTACCCTCCGGCCCATCTGAGGAGGAGGGGGAGGTAGCAGAGCGCAGAGGCTCATTGTCTCCTACCAGAATCTCATCCCGGCTCTCCAGGAGGGTGCTAGTCACACACGAAGCCCTAGTCTGTCTGTCAGCAGAGAGGGGGGAAACCTTCCTTTTTTCAGCCACCGTCTTGTTAGCTCCTTCCATGATAGTATCCGCTAGGGCCATATTATTGTCGGCCTCCCCTGGCTTGGTCAGTGGTAGGACCACGTCTAATGCAGTTGCCAGTACTTGGCTCTCAAGCCCGTGTATGGACTCCATTGCCGTTACAACCACAGCGAAAGAAAAAACCACACCAAATTTCTTAGCGAGCTTACACCTCATTGGTTGACAACCATTCCTCACCGCTTCACCCCTTCACTTTAAAGGATTTTCAACCACAAATCATCCCCCCTCATTTGTGTTTTATCACCTCTATCAACTGAGTCCGTTTTCCCAACCCTCTGATGTCTAATAGACGTAGGGGCAGAGGGAGGGGTGGTGCAAACCCCTTTGCAGCCCCCTTCAACCCACCAATCCCACAGCACAACCCAGCCTCGCCTGAGGACACACGCATGGAGGAAGAAGACCCAGGTTCCCCAGTCCAGACTGTGCCTGCTCCCGCCTCTACCACCTCTACAGAAGAATACCGTTCCATCCCTGCATTTTCACCAAGGCCTTTGGCTGAAGGAATCTCCAACACCAACCTTGGCATTTTACTTCGCACTCAACACCTTGAAGATGGCTTCCAGGCCTTGCAGAAACACCACATGGTGATTCAAAAACGCCATATTACAGATGTCCAAACACTCCAAGATCAAGTTGCGCACCTCACCTCCCAAGTTGAATACCTGCAGTACCAGCTTCTCCACCAACAACCCCCCCCACCACAACAAACTACCTTGCACGCTCCACCACAACAACAAACCTGGGCCCAAAAAGCTGCCAGAGCAGTCCCAGCCAAACCCTCTACAACTCCACCAGCCAAAACTTCCACCCCAGCTGTTTTGACTAAACGCGACTGTACCATTGTCATTGAAAGAGATGGCTCCATCCTGCCTGACACCACCAACCCCCTCACCATCCGCGATGCAATCAACAATGCAATAAAGAAGCCTCTTATTGCAACAATCGAATTCACCACCAACCACCATGTCCTCCTCCTCACCAAGGATAACACACCTGCCACCTCTGTCCTCAAAGCGCATCATTCTGCCATTGAGGAAGCAATCAGAGCCACCATCCCAGCAGCCATTGGCCTCAGAAAAGACGAAATCTGGCACAAGGTCATCCTCCACGGCGTCCCCACTTCCCCCACCTTCTCCACCATTCAGTCTGAAATTGAAGAGTTCAACCCAGGCACCCACCTCCCACGCCCTCCTAGATGGCTCACCACCCCAGCCCAATGTCAGGACAAAGAAGCATCAGCTGTGGTCCTCACTATTGCCGCT
>JACCEG010000154.1:116741-126845 GCA_014065205.1 Tuber brumale
CCTGATACCCAATGCACCAAATGCCTGGCCTTTGGCCACCACCCTTCTCAGTGTACCGGCACCCAACATTGCAGCATCTGCTCCATGGAACATCCAGCACACCTCCACACCTGCGGCAGATCAGATTGTCCTACCAAGGGCAAAGCATGTTTGCACACCACCATCAAATGCGTCAACTGTGGCGACTCCCACCAGGCTAATTCTAAGGAATGCCCCACATACCTTAAGGCACACCAAGCGGCAACTGAGAGAAGGAACAGGGCTGTTTAGGGATATTACTTTTGTTTCCTATATTTGTTAGGCATCTGGCGGCTTGGAGGATTTCCTTTTGTCATTATGGCTCACGAGCTGGCCCACTCGAACGTTGCTACCTTTCTATATGAGACGGGATATCTGACTGGCACCCTTGCGCGGTGTAATATTTGTATGTTAGTTAGCTTCATAGCCGCTGTGGCTCCATAAGCGTAATGAGATATAATAATAATAATAATAATAAGCCCGTATACATCCTCCGTCTCCACTACACCTCCAGTGATTGAAATTTATTTCCTATTTGGGATAAACTCAACACCACACCAAACTATCACCACTTTTCGGTCTGCACCCTCCCCTTGGGGGGGGTGTAAGCTATCACTATTCATCCTTCTGGACTTCGAGTCCATCTCTACTGCCCTCTCCCTTTGAGGTTTACCCTCTAGGGATACACCATCCTCATCTTCCAGCATCTCAAGATGCTGGGTACCTCCCTTACCCCGCTTTTGCTAGGCCTCGCTTAGCGTCAGCACGGTCGGGTTTCCCTCTTTTCATCTCAACAGACGGCTGGGATCACAGTTTGCGGTACGCGATTACGATGGATTCCTGTATCCCTCCCCTAAAGAAACTGGGGAGTTGTGTCTGGTTTCCTCAACAGGCTACGGTCGATTTCGCCATTCTCCTTCCCTCCTCATCGCTTCAGCAGGTGGTATCCCATCCACTAAAGTGACACTATCTCTCGTAGAACAAGGGACTACATGAGAGACGTGGTAAAACTGCTGGCTTTGTCTGGGACTTGCTGGAGGCCGCCTAGTAAGACACGAACACGTTTCCGACAGTTGTTTTGGTACCTGCGTCTACCCCTCCTCTATACTTCCTCGGTGCGATCGGTTGGCACCCTACTGCTACCGCAAGCTGGCACCCTACTGCTACCCCCCCACCTTAGCTGGCACCTTACTGCCTACTACACTTCCTGCTGGTCTCGGACCAGTACCAACCCCCTCCAGCTGGTACCATACTACCACTTCTTCCTGGTCAGCACTTCGTCTGCTGGCCTCCCCACCCGGTCTGGTTTTCCGGCGGACCTCTGGGGTTCTTGGGCCCTGCCTCACGCCTTCCTTTGGCTTCGGTTGGGTTTCTCCTACTTTTGTTTCCCTTGCCCCTGCTGCCAAATCTAGCAGACGTAGGGTACATTCGCCCGCTTAGTGCTCCGGGCCGGTTCTATGATAGCGACCTCAGTATATCTGACTAGCTTAGGCCACATGGTGTTCCTTCGGGTTCGGTTTATGGGGTTTTCATTGGTTTGGGGTTTCTTTCTGTTGTTTTGGTTGGTTTACTGTTGGGGTTTGGGATTTCTCTTATGTCGCGCGTCTGTGGAGGTTTTGGGTTCGTGTATACTGTAGCGGTTGTGGTTAGGGGGAGTTTTTTACACCGACTGGCCCTGTAGTTAGACGGTTTTTCTTCAGCCTTTCTGAGCCGGGGCAGGGGTGGAGGTTTAGGTCTACATAGCTTGCGCTGACGTGACCTGGTTCCTTAATACTAAATAAAAAAGGATTAAAAAAAAAGAAAAAATAATAATAATAATAATAAGCCCGTGTATGTTGGACAAGATTGTCTCCAGTCCTTCAAAATATCCAGCAGGGGAGGAGACCAAAGGTGGAGAGGATCCTAAGTCATGGGAGCCAACCAGTACAATATGGGAGGCCACATATTTGCTGTCTCTAAGCCCAGTTGCTTCCTAGTTCTGTCCCTCTTCCAGGGCCATGGAAGTGTCCCTGACAATGAGTATGGAAGATGGTACCACATAGGCAGTCAGGAGGAGAGGGGGCAGAAGAGGGTGGACCCTATCATGGAGACATTCAAAGCCAGTAGGGGCCACAGGGCCCATAGTTTTCCAAGGGTGGGGATGGTGACCTGTAGTTGGTCCAAAGGAAGGGCGAGGGTAAGTAGGAGGGGGGCAAGAACAATATTCTTCTTCCATCGGTCCTGGGTAGAAACCGCTATCTGTGGTTCTCCTAACATCCTCTGTAGTGATAGTGACCTGGCCCGTGCCTTGCTGCTAGGGAAGAAAGTCTTATTCAAGGACCGATCCAACTTAAACTTCTGCCCGTACAGAGCAGTTGCTCCTGAAGAGAGGCCCAAAAGGAACGATGAGATCGCGGAGGATAGGGTAATACCACTAGGCGATTGGGGGACTTGTCCGATGGTTTTGGCCAGTACCTAGGCTAACAGGCATGTTACAGGCTCTGGCAGAGCAATTGAGTAGGACCAGAACCTAGCCTTAACCATAATATCAGTCGCGTCATTCTGGGCGGTATGTAGTAGGGTCGCGAGTATGATAACCGGAGAGTTGAAGGGCGGAGAGAGGGTGAGGGATGGCGTGTAAACCAAGGCGTGGTCGTAGTGGTAGCAGAACAAAAGCCCCGTAGTTGAGCCCCCATCCAAGCCACACTGGGCTTAGCAACTATTCCCGTTTAGGCAAGTGCAGACTGAAAACTTCGCTTCTTTCATCATGGTGGGTGTTCACCTGGCAACGGTCCCCCTCACTAAAGCATCAAAGTCAGCTGACATACCGTTGTGGCAACATTGGATGTGTGAAAATTGTAGGAAACCATGGTCTCCTCCAGGAACAGCCAAGGACCATCTAACCATCAAGGTGAGGCCAAGGGGAACCTCGAGAGCAGGGGTGGAAGGATGGGCTGGATGAGTAGCCTCAGGCACAGAGGAAACAACCGTGAAGGAGGGGAGGTCCTCCCGAACATGGAACAACATTCAGGAAACAAGAAGGAACTCCGAGGATGACGAGGAAGAGGAGATCGAAGAGGAAATCATCCTCACCCAAACAACCGACACATATTACCGGGACCAAGCCATGGATATCTCTACTTGAAGGCCCTTAAGGCAAGAACAACTACCTAACCAACTGCTAAACAATAAACAATAAACCGAATTTGATAAAGTAAGGCAGTATCATGAAGAGGAAAAGCACGTGAAACTAGGCTATCATCATGGAAAGTGAGAAGGTATGAAAGTATAATAGGTGATCCAATCTAATTTTATTTATACTAGTACCACCAAAATTGGCATTTGACCAGTCTCCTCTGCACCTAACTAAATACACTACCATGGGCTGAATCCACCTTGCTATTGCTCCTACCAAACATAAATCCAAAAGCTGAAAAATGAAATCACTACCAATACATGCTCACGGGCACTCATGTTGGCTCAGCAACATCCCAGAATTACGTGTCTTCCTGTCTCCCAGCCACGATCTACCAACTGCTGCTCACAACTACTTCTCATTCCTATTCCCACGTAATTTGATCCACACAGTCAACAAACGAGAGATACAATCTATCCCAGCAGTCCTTCGTTCTCTTCAGGTGCCTACTCTGATCATTCTGTCCCTTCCCTCATCTGTGCCTAGAAAAAGGGCATTCGCCACACAGAAGTAAGTCATGTGTACCAGCCTAGCGAATAACTAAACTGCTCCAGTCTGCTAGGGGTAACTCGTCCCATCCGTTCCTTGGTTGCAACCAAAACAGCTTCATCCCCCATTCCAAACAGGTGAGCTCCGCCATAATATAGTCGCCGAAGGAAAGGCATTTTGAGGTTCCTACAGCGGCAATTTCTATGCCACAGGTGCAACAGCTTGTTCGAATCGGATTATCCAAGAAAAACCACTTTCATGGAAATGGGCTAGAAGGTAGTATGCAGCCATTTGAGACGTGTTTGCGTTCGTACCGCTCGCAGACCACCGGGTTTGGTATACTGACCAGCACGCCATTCCTTTCTACTGCCAGCATTCTATCAAGGGGTTACATGACACTACCACCTCCTTATCCACCTCCGCCATGCTGCTTGGAATTCCCATCCCCCACCAGTGATGATCCATCCACCAGGACTTCCATGGCAAGACTGCTGTATCCTTATAAAGTTCAGGGTCAGCAGAGCACACTCTAAAATAGCAGGGGCACTCGGTCCAATGGTGTCTATCTTCCCTCCCCATACACCCATCATGTCTATAAAGGCCCATGCCACTTTGGATCTGAAGTAATACGTAGGCATCTATTTGGCTCAAGCCACGGAGGTATCTAGGGGCTTTAGATTCATGGGCATAGTACCCATGTCCTGCCAAGTCTTGCTAGGAGCCCCACTCATCCCATTGCAACTCTCTTACCAGTGCCACATATCCTATCCCACAGCTGACCGCTTCCCGCCCCCAGGTCTACATAACCGGAAGGCGTGCACATGCCTGGGCCTTAGTGTCGGCATACTTATTACCATCTATGCCCAAATGTCCCCGAACCCAGCCTAGGCTGACACGAGAGGCATCCCGTAACAGAGGGGCCATGGGTTGCCACATCTCAGCCGAGTCCCCATCCGGGAACACCTTATCAACCAGGATGAGGGCTGGCACACAGTCCAGGAACACAGGCACCGGCCTTCTCTTGAGCAAACTCTGTATGTCCTGTAGGGCACAGACAACAGTGAACAGCTCGCACAGGACAAAGCTCTATGATAGGGGAACTGAGTACCTGCCAACAGGGGTCATGGTCCCTTTCTCAAATACCACTCAGGCTACCTCGGCTCCATCAGATGACTTGGATCTGTTAGTGTATATAACTACATCTGAAGTCACAGTGAGTTTCTCTGAGTTTCTCAGACAATTGACAGTGTCAGAGTGTCATTTCTGCCTTGCTTTTCCCAATTGTGATAGTGGGTTGGTAGGTGAGCACCTTGTCTGAGGTCTGACATTGCTCAACTATTCCTTCCTTCTTCATGTCATACTGAATATTACAAAACCACGACTGAATATCACAGTATCGGTAATTGATGAATCGACTATCGCACCTTAGCTGCAGGTAGCTGTCCTGAATTTGGACAGGTGGAGTCCCACATTCAGCCAGCAGTATGCTATTCGCCAGCTTGATTAGAGCTTGAAACAAAAACCGCAGGCAGTTATTAACATGGACCTGAATATGCTTCACATACGACAGGTAGTCGGTTACAAATTCAAGTCCATAATAAACAGTGGGAAGGTAGGCTGCTTGCACCAAGGGATAGTTTTCCCACCCTCCCAATCCTCCAACACTCCCAAACCTCCTCCTCAATGCCGCAATCCTCCTTCTCACCCCTAATTCTCTTTCCAACCAGTACCTAACATGAAAAGAAAAATTCTGGAAAACATTAAATCTGTACCCGAGAACCTGAAGGTCAATGGATGGTAGTACATTCTCCTCCAACAATTCATTGCCTTCCCATCCTTCATCCTAGAATCCAATCCACTTCTTTTTGAGGGCGCTGAAACCCATCTCATGAGCCCACGCTCTGTGATCGCAGTCAGCAAAAAGCTCCGCAGCATGGCCACAAGCTGCCTGCCTTGTATTAGCAGCCACCGTAATGACCCCATCGTCCACATATGAGACCACCAAGTGTCGAACCACAGGGGTGTATCGCATCCGCAGGTTGAAGATATCTGCTACGTATGCACCAAACAAGAACCATGAGAGAGGTGAGCCTAGAGGTATTCCTTTGGAAATGTGGTATACCCACAAGACCCGGCCTTTAAATCTGAACTGAATGGTACGACATACCGTCTAACTTCATACCCATGTACATATATCTGTCGTGCATCCTTATGTCATAAAAAGATTTAATAGAGAGCAGATATTGATATTATCGAATCTTCTCTCAACTTCCATCAACAGTATGAGGCTCTGGCATCTTTAGCTATGTTTTAGGAATTTCATAACCACTGCTATGGCATCGTGTACCCCACACTGGTGACGAGATCCGAACTGTGTTTCTCGTAGGTCATGGCAAGCTGCTAATCAGAGTAGTACAATACATTCCGCAATCTTTGCCGAGGTGGAGTTGCCAGGGGAATGTTGTTACGCAATCAGGTTGCTGTTGTCTTTATGTGAGGTTGCCATCGTCCTATCTGGTTGCTCCATCGTGGGCAATATATGTTTCACCTCCAACTTCCTAGCCAATCAAAAGAGGTCCAGGTCCTTGCTTTCCGATAACTAGATCCTGATGTGCTCCAATCGAGCCAATACAAGGCATGCCCGATAGATACATCTCAATAGCTTATTGTCTTCCGGTCGCTCCCTCTACTTTCTGGAATATGTTGGGATTCTCTCAACATCCACCCTCATCCTTTCCAACTCTGGTGTCCACCACTCACACTGGCCTTTACAAACAAGGGGCCATGGGAGTGTATCCACCACACTTCTCACTCTTTTCTACAAACCCTTGTTCTCTACCTACTGTAGAGTGTCGAGTTGCTCTCCCACTTTCTTCCAATCTACCTTCTTCCAAGCCAGGCACCTCTGAACAACATCTTTTGGGAGGTCCATGTCCTGCCTGATCATCTGGGCAGCATGCTCATAGCCTGCAATGTCCCAGTACCTGTGCTTGACATAGGTGACTGATGCAGGCATAAGTCGATCATGAAGACGTCGTGGAAAGTAGTCTAGTTCGGCGGGACCAGGTTGTAGCAGTGTGACGTAAGCCACTCCCTGAGCCACTTCCCGAGTCCATTGTAGCAGTTGGCATTGGGGTCCCAGTCCACATGCTGGGCATTATAATCACCTAGCACTGTATTAGGCTTCCCGCGCTCTGCCAACCATGTCAAATATACCAACTTGGAGTGGGTAGGTAGAATGTAAATTCCCACTACCACCTGACTCTCCCCCTTCTCCCAATATCCAATTTGGGCACTACCATCCCCGTGGCTAACAACTTCACACAACCGACAAATATGGGAACGAACCAATACCTCAATGCCCAAACCTGTAACAAAGGAAAACAAATCCCAACCATCTGCCTCTATCGGTACATGCCACCCATCCGAATCCACCAGGGGTTCCCAAACAAAAAACACATCCACATAGAAAAACAAATCAAATGACAGTACCCAATTTTGCCCACTTCTCCCAACGCTTAATACTATCGTCATAATAAATATTAAATGTAGGACTCATAGGATCGACCCGTGCTTGTAGGGCCTGAGTTCACAACCCTACCAGTATCACCATTTATAATCTGGTACTCCGTAGCCACCCTCGATGCTGTAGCAGGGATAGGAGGTCGGTCAACGAATGGCAGAGCTGGCGCTGATAGTAGGGGTTTGCCTATGGCAGTGCGTTTCAAGATCCCTTTGCGCGGAGATGAGGATGTGGAGGGGGAGGATTTGGCCAATTCCTTACCTTTAACCTTTACAGACTTGGGCCACAGGGCAGAGGTCTCGTCAACCTCATTATCCTCATCACTGGTGACCTCCTCAATCCTGGATATGGGGGATTGGCCATATCTCTGTCTTTGCCGTCTGGGCCTGTTGTTTCCACCCTTCTTTCCCAGGGTGTAAATTTCTTCCTTTGTTCTCAACCTAGCCTCCAAGGCGGTAGGTGCCATATCTGTCTGCGGGGCTGTGGATATTGTGGATTTCGCCATCGCGTAGAGGGCCAGGCGCCAGTCGTAGCCTAGACTCCATTGCCGTTACAACCACAGCGAAAGAAAAAACCACACCAATTTCTTGCCGAGCTTCCACCTCATTGGTTAACAACCATTCCTCACTGCTTCACCCTTTCACTTTAAAGACTTTTCAACCACAAATCATCCCCCCTCATTTGTGTTTTATCACCTTTATCAACTGAGTCCGATTTCCCAACCCTCTGATGTCTAATAGACGTAGGGGTAGAGGGAGGGGTGCTGCAAACCCTTTTGCAACCCCCTTCAACCCACCCATCCCACCTCCCAATGCAGCCTCGCCTGAGGACACACGCATGGAGGAAGAACCAGGCTCTCCAGTCCAGACTGTGCCTGCTCCTGCCTCTACCACCTCTACAGAAGATTATCCTTCCATAACTACATTTTCACCAAGGCCTTTGGCTAAAGGCATATCCAACACCAACCTTGGCAATTAACTTCGCACTCAACACCTTGAAGATGGCTTCCAGGCCCTACAGAAACACCTCATGATGGTTCAAAACCGCCATATTACAGACATCCAAACACTTCAAGGCCAAGTTGCGCACCTCACCTCTCAGGTTGAACACCTGCAGTACCAACTCCACCACCAACAACCCCCCCCACCACAACAAACCACCTTGCCCGCCCCACCACAACAACAAACCTGGGCCCAAAGAGCTACCAGAGCAGTCCCAGTCAAATCCTCTACCATTCCACCAGCCAAAACTTCAACCCCAGCTGTTTTGACCAAACGCGACCGTACCATTGTCATTGAAAGAGATGGCTCTATCCTACCTGATACCACCAACCCCCTCACCATTCGCGATGCAATCAACAATGCAATCAAGAAACCTCTTATTGCAAGAATCGAATTCACCACCAACCACCATGTCCTCCTCCTCACCAAGGATAACACACCTGCTACCTCTGTCCTCAAAGCGCATCGTTCTGCCATTGAGGAAGCAACTAGAGCCACCATCCCTGCAGCCATTGGCCTCAGAAAAGACGAAATCTGGCACAAGGTCATCCTCCATGGCGTCCCCACATCCTCCACCTTTTCCACTATTCAATCTGAGATTGAAGAATTCAACCCAGGCACCCACCTCCCACGCCCTCCTAGATGGCTCACCACCCCAGCCCAACGTCAGGATAAAGCAGCATCAGCTATGGTCCTCACTATTGCCGGCAAAGACTCCACAGATAAAGCCCTCAGCAGAGGCCTCTCACTACTTGGGAAGCAGTTCAAAGTGCAACGCTACTTGTCCTTTGGTCCTGACACCCAATGCACCAAATGCCTGGCCTTTGGCCACCACCCTTCTCAGTGTACCGGCACCCAACATTGCAGCATCTGCTCCATGGAACATCCAGCACACCTCCACACCTGCGGCAGATCAGATTGTCCTACCAAGGGCAAAGCATGTTTGCATACCACCATCAAATGCGTCAACTGTGGCGATTCTCACCAGGCTAATTTCAAGGAATATCCCACATACCTGAAAGCACACCCAGCGGCATCTGAGAGAAGGAACTGGGCTGTTTAGGGTTTTTACTTTTGTTTCCTATATTTGTTAGGCATTTGGCGGGTTGGAGGATTTCCTTTTGTCATTATGGCTCATGAGCTGGCCCAATCGACCGTTGCTACCTTTCAATATGAGATGGGATATCTGACCGGCACCCTTGCATGGTGTAATTTTTGTATGTTAGTTAGCTTTATAGCCGCTGCGGCTCCCTAAGCGTAATGAGATATAATGATAATAATAATAATAATATAACCAGCATCCTCCGTCTCCGCTACACCTCCAGTGATTGAAATTTATTTCCTATTTGGGATAGACTCAACACCACACCAAACTATCACCACTTTTCGGTCTGCACCCTCCCCTTGGGGAAGGTGTAGGCTATCACAATCCATCCTTTTAGACTCGGAGCTTGTCTCCCCATCCCTTTCCCAGTGGGTCTACCCCCCTGGGATACTCTATCCTCTCCTATGGCATCTCACGATGTCCAGAAACCTCTTTACCCCGCTTTTGCTCTAGCTTCGCTTAGCATCAGCACGGTCGGCTACAACCCCTACTTCCTCTTGGCAGACGGCTGCGACTACAGTTTGCGGTACGCGATTACGATGGATTCCTGTATCCCTCCTCCTAAAGAAAATAGAGGAGTTGTGTCAGGTTTCCTCAACAGGCCACGGTCGATTTCGCCACCCTCCTTCCTCACTCATCGCTTCAGCTGGTGGTATCCCATCCAATATAGTGACACTATCTCTCAGAGAACAAGGGACTACATGAGAGACGTGGTAAAACAGCTGGCTTTGTTTGGGGCCTGCTGGAGGCCGCCTAGAAGGACACGAACACGATACCGACAGCCTTTTTGTCG